>RJWM01010986.1:0-61403 GCA_004363535.1 Dasyprocta punctata
GGCCAATCTCTTCCTAAACTCTTCCCCCATTTCCTACCTGTTCCCACAAACACGTGGAATCTGCAACCACAGGACTCCCCACCATATTGACCTTGCAAACCTGCCATTCTAAACCATGACCCTTACAGCCAGGAAATAAAGTAGGAAATTAGAAACAAGAAAATTCCCTGTGATTACTGGATGTAACAGAAATTTAATTTTTAAAAGATTAATTTTAAAGATGGAAAGAGTACTTTTAGAGATGGAGAAAGGAGAACGAAGAGGGGGCAATACACATGAAAATAACCAAAATGTTTGTCTTAGTTACTTTTCACTAGTTGTTGAGACAGAATACGTGATGTCCAAAATTAAGGAAGGAAAAGTTTCTTACAGTTCTTGGGGGTTTCAGTCCACACACAGCTGGCTGCAAGGCAGGGTGGTGTGGCTGAGGGCCAGTCGTTAATGGTAGCTGCAAACAGCAAGGTGCAAACCAGCAAGAGAGAGGACATGCCTTCTTCCCGCCCTTACACTGTATGTCAGCTCCACCCCTGGGTGGGTGCTGCACTCACACCACCAATCCCAGCACCAGACAACAAACCAATCACGAACACTAGACTTAGCCCTGCCCATGATTGCATGAGGTGTAAACAGGAGTCATCTGACCACACTATAACATTCCACCCCTGCCCCCAAAAGACTCATGTACATCCTTAATACAAAAGACATCTAGCCCATCTCTAAGAGTTCCCAAAGCCTGAACAGTTTCAGCACTGCTGAAAAGTCCAAGTCCCAAGTCTCCTTCCACATCTACAGCAAACTCCTAATTGTAACTTCCTGTATAAATGAAAACAAGTTAAACATTTTCAACATGTAAAGACACAAGATAAACATTACCATTCCAAAAGTTACAAATGGGAATACAAAGCATTGGAACCAAAGCAAGTCCAAAATGTAGCAGGGCAAACATTAAGTCCTATAGTTGCAGGTCCAGCATCTGAAACAATCTGTGGCAAATTGTGAGCACCAAAGGGTTTGAGTGACTCCATCCCCACAGCATTTCCAGAGGTTCCAGTTCCTACAGCTTTTCTCCTAAGCCCATTCTGCTCAGTTTTTGCAACTTTGCTTGGATGATCCACGTTGCTGGCTTTTCCAAACTTTTGGGGGTTCCATTGCACTTTTGGCTTCATCCTTACATCTTTATATATTGCCTTCTTGGGGGCATACTTTCTGGCCTCCCAGGCCCTCTGAAATTGGGGTGGAAGCTGCCTTAACCTCAGAATTTGTGTATTTTCCTTGCACTTAAAACCAGTGCCATATGGATGCTGCCAAGGTCTGCTGCCAGCTGAAGCAGTAGCCCAGGCTTTCCTCTCTCTTTGCTGTAGGAGTTGAGTGCCTGGATTGTTGAGCTCTCTAAACCTGATTGTGAGGAACAGCTTTCTTATACTGTTGCCATTCTGGAATCTGGTGTAGCCGCTGCCATTTTGGAACCTCCTGTGGATTCTATCACCACTCTAGAACATGGCATTCTGTGGCTTTCTCCTCCAATCAAAGTCTTGCACTTTTGTAGATTTGAAACTGCAAAACATGGAGACCTGCTGCCTCTTCCCATGATGCCCACAGGTCATCCTTTTTATTTCTTTGCTCCTTCTCAGCAATCAAGGTCTCAGCTCTATGTTTACAGTCCACAGCTTTCTGACCAAACTCACAATGTTTTAAATCATCCTGCTGGGCTCTTTGCTCTTGATTCACAACATAAATCTAGCCAAAGCCCCCAACAATAGCCCTGCCACTGCCTCCACATTTGACTGCCTTGAAATTTCCTTTGCCAGATTAATCGGTCTGTTGCCCTTAATCTCAGTCTCAGGCAAAGTCTCTGGACATGAGCAAAATGCAGACAAACTTTCTGCCAAGCCATAACACACATCATGAAGAGTCCAACAACCAATGTGGTCCTTCTTCCCAGCAGAGACCTCCTGAGCCTGGTTTTTCCCGGCATGCTTTCTATCAACCTTCTGGTCTTCTGAGATCTGACCAGAATCTCCCATATGGAACAGCCTAAGCTGTTCCTGTGCCACTCTTCCAGGTGACATCTCTGAACCTTTCAAACTCTTCCCACAAGCCATTCCTAAAGGCTCTTGAACCACATGGTCAGGTGTAGTCACTGCAACAACCCCATTCCACGGGTACCAATTCTGTCGTAGTTACTTTTCACTTCTTGTTGAGACAGAATACCTGACACCCAAAATTAAGGAAGGAAAGGTTTATTTCTTACAGTTCTTGGGGGTTTCAGTCCACATGCAGCTGGCTGCAAGGCAGAGGGGCGTGGTTGAGGGTCAGTCATTCATGGTGGCTGCAAACAGCAAGGTGCAAACTGGCAAGAGAGAGAAGACACACCTTCTTCCTGCCCTTAGACTGTATGTTGGCTCTGCCCCTGGGCAGGTGCTGCACTCACACCTCCAATCTCAGCGCTAGACAACAAACCAACCATGAATAATAGACTCTGCCCTGTCTAAGATTACACAAGGCTTAAGTGGGGGCCATCAGACCACACTGTAACAATGTTATATGTATGTAGCAATATATCAAAATGACTCTCACTGGGGCCAGGAATTTAGCTCAGCAGCACAAGCGCCTGCTAGGCAAGCACAAGGTTGTGAGTTCAATCCCCAGTTCCAAAACTAAAAACAAAAAAACACAAAATGACTCTCATTACTGTTACTAATATATACTACTAATGGTAATAAATTAGTTTTCCTGTATGTATAATTTGCAAACTGCAACCAATAACCATTTAAAGAATATAATGGGGAAACGCACTATCAATATAATAGCAATATCAATTACCATGGTTAATTTAACTCTAAACAAAATAAGTTTCCCATCGTTCGCTTTTTCAAAGCTTTGGGATGGTTTATATAAGCAGGCATTACCAGTTCTTGAAACTTTGAGGGAATACTACCTTTCTTTGAAAATTTGAGGGAATGTTACCTGAAAACAGCTTAGGCCTAGTACTCTTGTTGAAAATAATTTTCTAACATTTCCAATTTCTTTCCTGAATACAGATTTATTATAGTATTTCTTCTTAAACAGTGGAAGCTAATTCATCAAGACTTTCAGTTTTAGACAAAAATGGTAACACATAAAAGCTACACATCTTCTAATTTTTAAATCTCTTTGTATTCTTATTTTCCTTTTCTCATATAAATTTTTTGTATCTTTATTTTACTTCCTTTTACTGTTAGGTTTGCCAATTCATATCTTCCACTCAGATACAAATTAGTGTGCTTTACTAATCTTCTAGACAGTTGTCAAGCCAATCAAGCTGACAATCCAATTACCTGTCAAGCTCTGCTTACCGCATTCAAAGTCTTCTCTAGCAGGCATCTCCAGACTTTTCCAAGCCAGTTCCAAAGGCTTCTGCACAGTCAACTATAGCCACAGCAGTGACTCTGCTTCCAGTACCAATTTTATGTATTAGCTTTTTTGTCACTGGGTCCAAATATACCACTTACACAACTTAAAGGAAGAAGAATTTAATTTTGCGTCAAGACAGAAAAGGCACCATGGAGAGGCTTGGTAGAGGAATGCTGTCCACTTCATCACAGCCAGAAGCACAATAGGGGAACATCCCAGCGAAGAAGGGCCAGATACAGTACCCCAAGATCATGCCTCCATGACTCCCCCAGACAAACCCAGAAGTATGCCTTACTAACCCATTTCCTCAACAGACAGACCACATTCCCGACACTGCTGAGTTCCTAGGGCCTTCACTGCACCTTTGGCTTCATTTCCACAGCTTGACCCATCCTCCTTTCAGGAGGCTGACAATCCAACTGAACTGTCACAATAAGGTAATAAAATTTAAAGGAACAACATTAACTATGTATTAAGGGGTTTACAACATACATAGAAGAGAAATGTACAAAAATAATAGCATAAAGGTCAGGAATGAAGAAACAGACATTACATTGCTCTTGTACTATACATGAAGTGTCTATTACTTAAAAGTAGACTGTGCTAAGTTAAAGACATGTGGTATAAATCCAAAGTAACTACTAAGAAACAACACAAACAACATAAAAGAAGTTGAGGTAGAAAGCCAATAGAGGAAGTAAAATGGGATAAAAATAATCAAAAAGATGTTGGGAAAATAGGGAACAGATGGGGGAAACCCCTAGAAAACAAAGAGCAAGACTGGTAGAATTAAACCCAAACACATCAATAATCACTTTAAATGCAAATGGTCTAAACATGCCAATTAAAAGGAAGAAGCTGTCAGGCTGGATAATATGCTATCTACAAAAAACACTTTAAATATAAAGACACAGATGGGCTCAAGTGAAGGGATGGAAAAGGATATTTCATGCCTACACCAATCAAAAGAAAGCTATAGTGGTGGTACTAATATATAACAAAGTAGATTTCAAAGCAGAAAATCTTAGCAGAGATAAAGAGTCACCTGATAATGATAAAGAAGTCAACTGATGGAAAGGGCATGCCATTCCTAAATGTTTATGTCCCTAATAACTGAGCTTTAAAATACAGAAAACAAAAATATGTAAAACTGAATGGAGAAATAGACTAATCTACATTTATAGTCAAAGAGTTCAAAACTCATCTCTTAATATCTGAAAGAACAAGCAGGCAGAAAGTCAGTAAAAATACATCAGGCTTGACACCGCCAAACAGTGCAGCCTAGCTGACATCTAGAGAACACGAACTACACCGAGAGCAGAACAGACGTTCTTTTTCAGTGTTCCTGGAACAGTTACCGAGATAAATCATAGTCTAAGCTGGGATCAGTGAACCACAGCCCGTGGGCCCAAAGCCAGCCCACAGCCTGTTTGTGGATGCCTAAGAATTACAGATATTTTTTTTATATTCCTTAAGAGTTTAAAACATAATAATAAGCAACAGAAATCTCATGTAGCTCACAAAGCTTATAGTTCCTATCTGGTCCTCTACAGAACATCTTTGGTGATTCTTATTCTAGGCTATAAAACTAAACTCTGTGGCCATATGGAATTAACCAATCAATAAGAAAAGCATATCTAGAAAATCCCCAAATGTAAACAAACTACCATACATCAAGATAATCCATGGGTTAAAGAAATCAAAAAGCAAATTAGACAGTGTTGTGAATGGATTAAGATTTTACACATGATATAACTTGAGGAATGCAGCAATGCAGCACTTAGAGGGAAATTCATAGTAGTGAAATATTTGTATTAGAAAGAAAGGTCTCCAGCCAGGCAAGGTGGCATACACCTGTAATCAGCATTCTAGGAGGCTGAGGCAGGAGGATCATAAATTCAAGCCCAGCCTTGGTTAAATAGTGAGATCCTGTCTCAAAATAAAAAATAAAACTAAAAAAAGGCTGAGTATGGTGGCACATGCCTATAATACCAGCACTCAGAAGGTTGAGGCAGGAGACTCACCAGGAGTTTGAGGCCAGCCTGAGCTATGCAGTGAGTTCAAGGCCAATCTGAACTGCATAGAAAGATTACACTGTTCCTCCCCACAAAAAAAAAAAAAAAAAAAAAAAAAAAAAAAAAAAAAAAAAAAAAAAAAAAAAAAAAAAAAAAAAAAAAAAAAAAAAAAAAAAAAAAAAAAATCAAAATCCAAACCAAAAACCCAAACCAAACCAAACCAAACCAAAAACAAGAGCTGGAGACACAGTTCATTGAGAAAGCTGAGTTCAAGCTCCTGTTCCACAAGAAAAAAAGAAAAGGAAAGCTCTCAAATCAAGTCCCCAAACTTCTGCCTTAAAAAACCAGGTTAAACCTAAGTAGAAGGAAGGGTAAAGAGAAAACAATAAAACAGAAAGACAAAAACAGAAAACCAATAAAACTCAAAGCTGGTTCTTTGAGAAGACGAATAAAGCTGGTGAAATTCTAGGCCAGTGATGGTGAACCTTTTACAGCTTTCAACCTTACAAACAGCCCGCTGCAGCATGCGTGCCATAGGTTCGCCACCACGGCTAGGCAGCCTGAGGAGGAAAAAGAGACGACAGCAACTACCACCACTGAGAATTAAAGAGAAAATATCCTACAGTCCTCACCAAAGTCAAGCAGATAAAAGACCATATGAACAACATTATACCCAGAAATTGGAAAGCTTACATTAAGTAGAAAATTTTTTTTAAGTAGAAAATTTCTTGACATGAATTATCAAGGTTCACCCAAGAACAGATAACCTCAGTAGCACTACATCTATTTGAAAAATTGAATTATTGTTAAAAACCTTTCCACATCGAGATCCAGAGTTTCAATGGTGAATACTACCAACATTTAAGAATAAATAACACTAATTCTACATTAAATCTTTCAGAAAACAGACAAGGAAGGAATACTTCTCACTCATAATGTGAGTCCAATATTACTCTAATACTACAAACAAAGACATAAGAACACAAAATCACAGATCAATCAACATTTCTCATGAATATATATGTATAAATTTCCTTCTTTCTTTTTTTTTTTTTTTTTGGCCATAATGGGAACTGAACCCAGGACCTTATACACATGAGGCAAGCACTCTACTACCAAACTACATTCCCAGATTTAACACATTTCTTAACAAAGTTTTAGCAGACTGAATTGAACAATATATAAAAAGGACAATATACTATGCCCATATGGGAATTCATCCCAGAAATGTAAGTTTGGTTTAACATTCCAATGACCATCATATTAAAAGTTAAAAAAAAATTATCACCCTAGTGGGTGCAAATAAGTCATTTGACAAAATATGTATTATCAAAACTCTCTGGAAAGGTACTTCCAACTAAAACAGTATCTATTAAAAAATATACCATACTCGTGGATCTGAAGACCCAACATCATATTTAAAAATAGCCAAACATTAAAGATTTTCTCCATAGGTTTGAAAGAAGACAAGGATATCTGATTTCGCCACATCTAACCAACAGTGTACTGGATAATCTAGCCAGTGCAGTCGGGGGGGGCGGGGCAGGGGCAGAGGCAGAGAGACAGAGACAGAGACAGACAGAAGAAAGAATTAAAAAAGAAAAGAAATAAAATAGCAAATAGGCTAGAAAGGAAAAAATTTTTAAAGTTGTTATATTATCATCTATGTAGAAAATTGCAAGTAATACAGCCCCAATCAAAATCTCAGCAGGCTTTTTTTGGGTAGAAACAGACATGTTAATCCTTAAATTTCTGTTAAAATTCAAACAAACTGGAACAACCAAAATAACTTTGAAAAAGAATAAAATTAAAGAACCACCCCATTTTGAGAATGATTATAAAGCTACAGTAATCAAAGAGTATGGGTCTGGCCTGCAGACAAGTAGATCAGTGGTACAGAATACAGAGCCCAATCACACACATATACAGACACAACTGATGAATTTTTAACAAAAATGCCAAACTAATTCAATGAAGAAAAGATAATCTTTAAAGACAGTGCCACAATTAGACACCAATACATAGAAAACTCTTGATCCATACATCATACTATACTTAAAAATTAACTTAAAATTAAGTCATTGACCTAAATATAAGTGCAAAAGCCAAAAAACTTCTAGTGGGGATTAAAAGGAAAACTCTTGACTTTGAGTTTGACAAGAATTTCTTTAATAAAAAAGCACTCAGTATAAAAGAAAAAATAATAAACCGGATATTACTAAACTTTAGAACTTTCACTTCTCAAATGTACTATTAAGAAAATGAAAAAGTAGGCTACAGAGTGGGAGAAAATATTTTCAAAATGTATGTCTAACAAAGGACTTGTATTTAAAGTAAACGAAGAACTCTTCCAAACGAATAGAGATGACCCAGTGAAAAATGAGTAAAAAAATTTTTAATAGAACACCAAAAAAGATATACTTCTGGTGAAAAAAGCTCAAAATCATTAGTCATTAGAGAAATACAAATAAACTCATAAGCACACATGCACCACTAGAATGGCTACAATCAAAAAGAAAAACCATATCAAGTTTGGCAAGGATGTTGAATGAGCGGAACTGTAATGCTGGGCTAGCAGGACTGCAACATGATACAACCACTTGAAAAAGAGTTGAGTAGTTTCCTAAAAAGTTAAACATTCATCTACCACACAATCCAGCCATCCCACTCTTGGGAATTTACCCAAAGGAAATGAAAGCGGGTGTATATGCATGTTCATAGCAGCTTGTTTTTAATGACCCAAACTGGAGACAACCCAAATAACCATCATCAGCTGTCACACAAATATACAATGGAGCACTAGGCATTAAACAAACAGGCCAAAGTTGATATAACCAACAATATGAATGAATCTAAAAATAATCGTTCCAGAGGAAAGGGCCAGATTTAAAACTGAGAGAAAAGAATCGGACCCCCCAAAAAAGTATCAAAGTCTATGAAATGCAACATGGTGCCCGATGGCAGAAGTAGAGCAGGGGTTTCACAGGGATGGGGTAGGGAATGAGGGATGTGGGAATGATGGACAGCTTCCTTAACTTGGTCATCAGGATGGTCTCACAGCCATACACAGAGACATGTCCAAACTCATCGAAGTTTAAATATATACAGACTCCTGTGTATCAAATATATCTCAATATAAAGCTATAAAAAGAATCTGCACACAACAGAAAGAAAGCAAAACACATACCTAAAGCAACAGAAATGACAAGATATATAGAAATGCTATAAAACTTTCCTGATATAAAATAAGATCTAAATGAATAAGAACACAAGCCAGGTTCCTAGATGAGAAAACTCAATACTATACACATGCTGTTTCTCCTCGATTCAACTATTAACTCGGGGCAACCATAACGAGGGTCAAAACATTTTATGCAATTTGACAAGTTAACTCTACAGTTTTTTATAGAAGATAATATGCGTTAACAACCAACTTCACAAAATCTGATACCGTACTAAGAACAAATCTGAAAGATGATGGCCTGAGAGGAAAATATCTGTAATACATATAATATAGACAAAGAATTAATAGAATGTATGAAAGAATCCTACAAATCAATAAGAAAAAGCTAGCCAAATGTGTCGGTGAAAAGACTCAGAAGTTGACAATAAAATACAAATGGCCAACAGACATGAAAAGATGTTCAACCACATCACTAAACACAGACCTATAAGTTCACACGAAACCTAATAAATTTGCAGGGGTGGGGGAAGAAATCTAATAGAAATACTGACAGTAATGAAGAATGTAATAGGTGTTTTTGAATACTGCTTATTGGAAGAATATGTAAATTGTGGTACAGCATTTGTGAAAAGCCACCTGGCGGTAACTACTACATCTGAAATGTACGCACCTTTTCATTCACCAGCACACACCCTGAGATGCACAGGGGTATTCATCACAGCATTGCTTTTCAGAGACCAAAATAAGCTATCCAAGCATTCGCCAGCAGGGCAGAGGTTAATGAGTCACCGGTACACAGAGGAGAAACACACAGTCAGTCATTGACCACAATGAGGCTGAGGTGTAAGTGACAACATGGGAAGATTTTCGACCAGCACTGCTTAGGGAGAAAGAAGTCAAAAGGACATTATTTATAGAATGTGTTCAAATAATAATTAGCTAACAGCTACAGTCCTCAGGCTGGGACCAATCAGTGTGCTATATTTTAACACTAGCTCATTTAAAACTCCACCAAAACTCCAAGAGGAAAGTTCTGTTGAAAACTTCCATTTTACAAAGAAACTGAGCAAAATAACCTGACGAAGGTCACAATGCTAGTAAGTGGCAGAGCTAAGATTAGAACCCAGGTCTTATGCTTCTGACTACTAAACTACACGGCCTCTCTCTAAAACTAGGTAGAGTCTGGACCTGTTAGAAAGGATTGGAAGGCTGTAGGCCAAATGGTTAATAGCAGTTGCCTCTTGGCACACAGTGACAGAGACTTACTTATTGCTTGAATCTTTTACAATGAGCACACATTTGTATAATACTTTGCCATTAAAACAAAACCATTCTTTACAACGACACAAAAGAATGGGTGCAAGAGCAAGCACTGGAGCAGCCAGTTCCTGCTCATCTAATCTTCGCTGTGTGGAGATGGAGACATCTCCAGGCGACCTCCCTTTAGCAGAGCTCACCTCCCAGATCCTCAACTCGGGCTACCCGTCCTCCTGCCAGTGTGCACCACCCCTCAAGCAAACTGACTGTTCATAGTATAAAGGTGAATGACAAAAATCAGAAAGCCCTTCTGAAGTATTTTGAGCTCTGCAGACTTTCAGGAGTAACTGGCAAGTAATTTACGAGTGCACAGTAGCATACTTCCTTCTTGTATACACAATATAAGCTGAAGCCTAAATGTTTAGAAAGGTTTCTGACAGGTTTAGCAATGAACGGATTCTTGGTTAACTTCAATTCACATAAAATTAAAGCGAGCCGGTACTTAGGTATTCAGAAATACAGAGTAGATAGACACACTGTTCCCTATTCCTCCCGCTAAGTAAGCTAAAACCCCTGGATACCACGTGAGCCATACATTATATGAGAAGTGAGGGAACAGGCGGAGAGGCAGGGAACTCAGGCCTAAGGAGCAATGTGGTGGTGAGTACCCTGGTCTTCTTTTGGCTTCATGTTTCACAGACTTAGAGCCAAAGAAACCAGCAACTCAGAAGCAGCAAGTATGGGTGGGGAGCAACAACCAAAGCTTTCTCTCTCTAGTCAAAGGGGCAGCCTCACAAGACACAAAAACCGTATACAAAACCACTCTACTCCAACTGAGCACCATGTAAGACACTTGGACCTGCCCCTACCCACACCAGCAAAGCCAGAGTAAAAAGCCAGGCTTCCATCCCGACAGAGTATAGGGGTGCTGGACACCCCTTCCCAGGATGGAGTCAGAGAAGGCCTCCCGGCCCCACTGGGCATTAATCCCCATCCCAGTTGGGGGACACTGAAGATGCAGCAATCAGATGCTTCACTGTCATATCTAACAGGTCCCCTCCCAGCCTCGTGAGGTCAGCAGAGACCCCCAAGGAAGCTCGAATGCATCACCTCCAACTTTCACAGGTTATCCACTTGTGGGGAGGTCAGTGGGGAGCTAGACCTCCATCCCACCTCAGAAGTCATATGGAGCCCCACCACCTTGAGCGTTAGTGATGGCTACACAGAGAAACTGGACTTCTATCCCTACCTGGCAATAAAGAGATAGCACCCTCACACCTTTCCTCTTAGAGCAGTGGCAGTAGAAGCTCCCTTCAAAAAGGTATAGATAGAATCCAGGGTCTCATAACATCCAAAATATCCAGGTTTCAGTATAAAAACTACCCCTTATACCAACAAACCACCGATCTCAGATGTAATAGAAGATAGCAATCATACAATGCCAAGCAAGGATGACAAAGATACTGAAATTATCTGAAAAGTTTTAAAGCAGCCATCATAAAAATGGTTCATGAGACCATTATGAACTCACTTGAAATCAATTTTTAAAAAGACTTAGCATATATGTAGTTATTCCCTGTTCTATTGCTTATAACACAATACCACAGACCGAGTATACTTTAATGAAAAGAATTTTATTCTGGCTCATGGTTCTGAAGGCCAGGGCGATGGGGTCACACACATCTGGGGATGAGCTCTTCTTGCTAGCAGAGCCTCTGGTGGTAGAGGTCACCACATGGAGACAGACAGGGACCAGGCGTGTATACATATATCTCTTCTAATTCTCACTTCTTATGAAGCTATGAATCAATGATGGGGCCCACCCCATGACTTTATCTAATGCCAATCCCTTCCCCAAATCCCCAACTCTAAACACCATAGAATCAGATTAAGTTTCCACCCTCTTTATGCCTCATAATAAGGATTAAAGTTCAACACATGAATCTTTGTGGGACATGCTCAAATCATATCCAAACCAAAGAACATGATGAATTTAAAGAACCAGATGGAAATTTTAGAACCGAAAAACATAGTAATTGAAACAAACTCAATGGATGGATTCAACAGAACAATGGGAGAAAACAAAGGCTCAGTGAGCTGGGAGATAGAGAAGAAATGATCCAATCTGAACGAGAGAGAAAACAGACTGAACAAAAAAAATGAAGAGTGCCTTAGGGGCCTATGGAACTTCAAGAGTTCTAAGCTTTGTGTCATTAGAGATCCAGGAAAGGAGAGGAGAGGACAGGAGGGGAGAGGAGGAGCGGGGAGGGAAGGGCACAGGAAAGGAGCGGAGGAGAGGCTGAAAATATACTTGAAGAAATAATGGCTAAAACTTTCTAAAGTTGGCAAAAGGCATAAATCTACAGAGTCAAGAAGATACAAAAGTCCCAAACAGAATAAGCCCAAATAAATCCAAGCCAAGGCACATTATAGTCAACTTCTGAAAACTTAAAACGCAGAAAAACTTTTCAAAGTAGGGACAGAGAAACAACATCTTACTTATAAGGTAAGAACAATTCAAATGATAGCAGATTTCTCAATATAAATCATATGGACACATAATGTTTCAAGTGCTAATAATCATCAACTGAGAATCCTATAGCCAATGAGATTTCCCTCAGGAATGAAGGAGAAAATAAAGAGTCTAAGAAAAAGAAAAGAAAACATGATAAAAAATTTAAGTAAATAGATTTTCTTTCTCTTAGATTTTCTAAATTATGTTTGATGATGGAAGCACAAATTGTAATACTGTCCAATATAGTTCTAAGTGTATATATAGGAAATATTTAAGATAATTAAATTGTCAATGAGAAAAAGTAAAAGGAGATAAAAGGGAGTAAGAATTTTACCTTCACTTGACCTGGTAAAATGTCATCACCAATACATTGTGATTTTTTTAAAAGGCAGAAAGACAAGACACACACACACACAAACACACAGAATGTTCTACCTATGGTAATCACTAAAAGACTTACACAAAGAAATTCACTCAAAACACTTAGAGAAACCAAAAGAGAATTCTAACAAATGTTTAACCAACCCACAAGGAGTCAGGAAAAAGAAAACAAATAGAACAACAACAACAAAAAATCAAAATGAACAGAATACAAATAACAAAATGGCAGGCTTAAACCCTAACATATCAAAATCATAATAAATATAAATGGTCTAAATATACCAATTAAAAGACAAAGACTGGCAGAGTCAATTAAACCACAATATAACTATATCTGTCTAAAAGAAACAGTTCAAATATAGTGCTACAGATGGGATGTAAGTAAAAGTAGAAAAAAGATGTGTCATGGAAGCATTAAGTAAAAGTAAGCAAGAGTAACTATATTAATATCAGATAAAATAGATTCCATGGCTAATATAATTACCGGACAGAAAGGTCAATTCACCAAGAAGATACAGTGATTTTGAAGCATAGGGCAACAGTTTTACAAAATATATGTAAAGCAGAAACTGATTGAACTGAAAAAGAAAGATACATTCATAATTATAGCTGAAGACTTCAATATATCTCTCTCAAAAACTGATAAACAGAAAATCAGCAAGAATGTAAAAGAACACAACAGCATTATCAAATAAGAGTCTAATCTTACAGAACATTCCACATGACAGTAGTATATACAGTGTTTTCAAATGTCCTTGAAACATATGCTTAAATATATCATTTCATGGGCTATGTGACTTCTTCAAACTTAAAAGAAATGAAATAATTCAGAATGTGTTCTCTATCACAATGAAATCAAACTAGAAATCAATAACAGAAAGACCATGAGAAAATCTCTTGCCTATTTGGAAACTAAATAACACTCCTAAATAATCTTATGGCTCACAAAAGAAGAAAAATTGAAAGAAAAATAAAAAATATACTGAATGGTGCTATTGGGACTCTCCTGCTGGTAAGCCAGCACTGGCAGGGAGACACAGCCAGCCCAGCCCCCATGTGCATGCCAGTAGCTACTGGAACTCTCCCATGGGTAGCCAGTACAGGCTGGGAGCAGTGGCAGCCAGCCCTGCCCCTATAAGACTGCTGGCCGCCATTACCTTCAGGCACCTGTAGCTAGTGCAGGCCAGGAGAATTAGCCAGCCATACCTTGGAGAAGTCATGAGTACCTAGAGAAGCTCAACCACCTCCCACTGCCTACCAGGAAACCTGGGTTAGGAGAAACCCAGGTGCCTGACCCATCCCTGTATACCATGAACAGGTAGCCAACATAGCAAGTGCCTGGGACCCCACAGGCTCATTTGGAGGAACTCACGAAAATCTCAAGATTAAGGAGCAAAAGGCAGTTTCTGGCTGCTAGCCCAAACAGAACAAGTCCAGGAGACTTAGACACAGAAGAAACTGGAAGTCGCACATCTAAAATTTCTGGGATGATGGCAACTGAAGCAAAGAAACTACTTCATGAGGATGTAAAAGAAATCAAATCAGAAATAATCTCTCAGGTAAAAGAAGAAATGACAAACATAATAAAAAGGTTGCTGAGTGTATCTAAAGAAGACAAATAAAAGAGGAGCATAGGAGAATGAGAGAAACCTTGAATGAACAATACAGAGAATAAGAATGCATGAAACAGATTCAGAGAGATATGCAGAAAATTAAAAACTCCATTGAAAGATGGCAAAACCACTTGAAAGAAACTGAAGATTGATTTTTAGACCTTGAAGACAGGATGGCAGATAGTGATCACAAAAGGAAAGAGCTCTTAAAAATAAAAAGGAACCTGAAATAATTCAACAGCTGCAAGATGACACAAAGAAAAATAATTTGAGACTGATAGTATAAGCAAAAAAGCAAGAGTCAACACAAATGACATAAAAAGACTATTTACAGAAGTAATAGCAGAAAACCTTCCAAGCATGGGAAAAGGACCTGACATACAGATAAGTGAGGCATATAGCACTCCAACTAGTGATAACCAAAATAAACCAACACCTAGACATATAATAATCAAGATCCCAGAAATTCAGCACAAGAACAGAATATTAAAGGTTGTTAGAGAAATGAAACAGTTCACTTATTAAGGAAAATCCATCAGAATCATGGCAGACTTCTCAACACAAACCATCAAGTCAAGAAGAGATTGGAGTGAAGTATTTCAAGTCCTGAAAGAAAACTACTTCCAACCCAGATTGATGTACCCTGCAAAACTATCTTTCAAAATTAATGGAGAAACTGGGTATTTCCATGACAAAGAACACTGAAGGAATTCATGACCAGCAAACCAAATCTACAAAGAGTAGTGAAGGACATTCTAGAGAGAGATAAAAATGACCATGGTTCCAGGAACAGTAGCAGAGTGGGAATGCCAAGTGGGGCACACAACTGAATGGAGGGGGAAAGTAGGGAGCCAATGCCAGGAAAAAGCATGGCAGAGATGAACCAGTGCATGTTTGCCATAACCATTAATGTAGATGGCCTCAATTTACCAATAAAAGAAACACAGGCAGAGTGGATCAAGAAACAAAATCCATCAATATGCTGTACACAAGAAACACATTAACTCTAAAGGAAATTCATAGACTGAAAATCAAAGGAGAAAAAACACTCCATGCGACAGGGAAGCAGAAAATAGCAGGGGCAGCTTGCCCATCAACTGCAGAACAGATAAGAAAGATAAGGCATTTTTATACAATGGAAAACTACTCAGCTACAAAGAAGGATAATCATGAGGCTCTTGCAGGTAAATGGATGCAACTTGTGATCATGCACTTGGGTGAAATGGTTCAGACTCACATAGATGAACATCATGCTGTTTCCCTAGTGTGATGACTGATACATTGAGTCAACTTGAGAAGTTTAGAAGTTTAATTGAGAGACTCAGTAGGGAGGCAGGGTTCTTTGTAAATATCCTCATCCTGTACAAAGAAGGGCAAGGAGATTTTGTGAGTGCTACACCTGCCCTGGTGTGTGTGTGGGTGTGGGTGTGTGGGTGGCCTGCATACAATATAAGGGAGGAGAAGAGGCCTTTTTTTTGCCCTTTTTGCTCTGGCTGCTGCCTTCAAGTCTTGTCCCAGTGTCATGCCACCCTGCCTTGGAACCAGCTGATTATGGACTGAAACCTCCAAAAACTGTAAGATAAATAAACCTTTCCTTTTTTCATTTTGGATGTCAAGTATTTTGTACCAGCAACAAGAGAAAAATAAAAGTAACCAAAACAGAATTTGGCAACAGAGGAGTGGAGTCCTTGCTGTGATTATACCTGACCATGTGGTTCAACAGCCTTCAGAAAGGCTTGTGGAAAGAATTTGGAAAGTTTTGGAGGTGTCACCTGAATGCATAGAGTTGGAACAACTTAGGCTGCTCTGCATGGGAGATTCTGGTAAGAGCTCAGGAGACCAGAAGGCTGACAGAAAGCCTGCCAGTAAAAACCAGGCTCACGAGGTTTCTGCTGGGAAGAAGGACTGCATTGGTGGTTGGACTCCAGATGATATGTGTTATGGCTTGGCAGAAAGTTTGTCTGCATTTTGCTCATGCCCAGAGACTTTGCCTGAGACTGAGATTAAGGGTGGAGAACTGATTAATCTGGCAGAAGAAATTTCAAGGCAGTCAAATGTTGAGGTGGTGGTATGGCTATTGTTGGGGGCTTTTAGCCAGATTTATGTTGTGAATCAAGAGCAAAGAACCCAGTGGGATGACTTAAAATGTTGTGAGTTTGCCCAGAAAGGAAACTCTAGTAAAGCTGTGGACTGTAAAGACAGAGCTGAGATCATTGCTGAGAAGAAACAGGAAAATAAAAGAGATGGCCTGTGGGCATCACCGGAAGAGGCAGCAGGTCGCCACCCTTTGCAGCCTCAAAACTGCAAAAGTGAAAGAATTTGGTTGAAGGAGAAAGCCTCAGAGCACCATGTTCCAGAATGGTGGTGGAAGCCCCATGAGGTTCCAGAATGGCGACAGCATAAAATATTGGTTCCTCACAATCGGGTTCAGAGTGGTCAGTGATCCAAGCACTGGAACCCTATAGCCAAGAAAGAGGAAAACCTGGCTACTGTTCCAGCCAGCAGCAGACCTCAGCATCATCCATGTGATGCTGGTTTTAGTGCATATAGAATGCAAGGATTCTGAGGTTAAAGAGGCTTCCATCCCAATTTCAGATGGCTTGGGAGGCCAAGAAGTGTGCCCTGAGAGGACAGTGTGTGAAGCTGTGAGTGTGAATCCAAAGGTACAATGGAGAACCCAGAAGTTTGGGAAAGCCAGGAGTGTGGATTGTCTAAGAAAATCTGCAAGGAGAGAGCAAAGCCAGCCCAAGAGAGAAGCCATGGGAGCTAAAACCACCAGAAGTGCCATGGGGGTGGAACCACACAAGCCCTTTGGAGATCACAATTTGCCACAGATTGTCTCAATTGATGCACATGGAACTACAGGCTTAATGTTTGCTCTGCTGGATTTTGGACTTGTTTTGGTTCAAATTCTTTGGATCTTCCTGTTCTTACCTTTTGGAATGGTAATGTTTACCTTGTGCCATTGTACCTTGGGAGTGTTTAACTTTGTTATCATTCATACAGGGGTTTGCAGCTAAGGTTTGCCTTACATCTCGGAGGAACTTGGGACTTGGACTTTTCAGCAATGCTACAACTGTTAGGACTTTGGCAACTCTTGCAGATGGACTAAATGCCTTTTGCATAAAGGGATATGCATGAGTCTTTGGGGGTATAAGGACAAAATGTTTCATTTCTAACATAATACAATGTTAGACTTAATGCTGGTTCTTCAGGATTGTTAAGCTGTGTTGTAATATTCAAGTTGCAAAATGTTAAGATTAAGCATGCCTTGGTATCTGGAGGCTGATGTAATGAAACATTTCTGGTTGCCAAGTTGACAAGGTGTGGATTGTTATGGCTGATACATTGTGTCAACTTGAGAAGTTTAGAAGTTTAATTGAGAGATTCAGCAGGGAGGCAGGGTTCTTACTGTGTAAATATCCTCATCTGTACAAAGGAGGGCAAGGAGATTTTGTGAGTGCTACACCTGCCCTGGGGGGGAGGGAACCTGCACACAATATAAGGGAGGAGAAGAGGCTTTCTTTCTTTCTTTTTTTTTTTTTTGCCTTTTTTGTTCTGGCTGCTGCCTACAAGTCTTGTCCCAGTGTCGTGCCACCCTGCCTTGGAACCAGCTGATTATGGACTGAAACCTCCAAAAACTGTAAGATAAATAAACCTTTCCTTCCTTCATTTTGGATGTCAGGTATTTTGTATCGGCAACAAGAGAAAAGTAAAAGTATCCAAGACACCTAGTATAAAAAACTGAAGGACTTAGTGGGATCCAAAATGTACACTAGATTTTGTGAAAGTGAAAGGGGAGGAAATGTCTGACAAGGGAAGGTGGTAACCACTGTTAATTCCCTATTATCTTGTTTTAAAGTCCTGTATAATTTTCATTGCTTTGTTTGGTTTGATTTTATTATATCTGATGGCTTGGGCAGCTATTTCAAAGATAACAAGATAAATTACCACAGCTATTGTTGATTTTCTATTATCTTGTTTTGAAGTGCTGTATCACTTTCATTGTTTTGTTTTGATTGGTTTTATTCTGTTCCGTTTTGTTTCATTTTATTAGGTCTGATGTCCCCAGATACCACACGCAGGCTCTCACTCCTCTCACTCCCTTGCTTTTCCCCACATGGCCCTGCACTACAAGTCCCCTCCGCTGTCCTGATGAATCCACTTCTAGCTGGGTGTGGTGGCACATGCCTATGATCCCAGCACTCAGGAGGCTGAGGCAAGAGAATCACCTGTGAGTCTGAGGCTGGCGTATGCTACATGGTGAGTTCAAGGCCAGACTGAACTGCATAGCAAGACCCTGTCTCAAAAAAATTAATCTAATTTTATGTAATAACAATGAATATATGGACACCAAAATGAAAAGTACTATTCCATTTACAATCACTCAAAATTTAAAAAAACCCAATACCTATACTTAAAAACACAAAAATACATATAAAGTTTGTCTGCTAAACACTATAAAATGTTAATAAATAAAATTTTAAAATAACTCAATAAATGGAGAGATATACTATGTTCATGACTCAACATAGTATACAGCTGAGTTTTTTTCAAATTGATACACAAATTTAACATTAAGGCCCATCAGTCCCCCTAAAAAAAATCTTCGTTGATGTAGACAAGATTATCCTATTATGTATACGGGCAGACAACTCAAGTAGCTAAAATAATTTTGAAGAAGAATAAAATAGAAGGAGTCATTTTACTCAATTTCAGAACTTACTATATACATTCAGTCATCAATACTGTATGATACTGGCAACAAAAGAGACTAATAGAAGAGAACAAAATAGAAAACCACACAATAAGCCCAACTGTTTTTTGACCAAGGTCCAAAAGGAAAGGCAGCCTTTTCTATGAGTGGTACTAAAGCATCTGGTCTTCTGAAGGGGGATAAAAATTTCAACCTAGGTTCATACCGTGTATAAAAAATGGACCACAAGCTTAAGTCTTAAATATAAAATCAATCTTTAGGATCCAGAGCTAGATAAAAAGTTCTTAGACTTGCTCTCAAAACATGATTTATAAATGGGAAAACTGACATGTTTTCATCAAAATTAAAAACTTTTGTTCTGTGGAAGACCCTGTTTTCACAAAAAAGACAAGTAAGTAGAGTAGAAGAGAATTTTCACAAACCACTGATCCAACCAAGGAGTCACAGCTAAAATATACTGAGAATTCTCAAACCTCAACAGTAAAAAACCGAATGATCCAATTAGAAAATGAGTAAACAACATGAAGAGACTTTCCTTGAAGATCTACAGATGGCAAACAAGCACAAGAAATGATGTTGCACATAATTAACACGAGCTAAAACCAAATGAGTGACTGCCACACACCTGTCAGAATGGCTGGAATAAAAGTACTGAAAAGAACAAATGCTGGAAAAGACGTGGAGAAGCTATACCACTCATGCATCGCAGACACACAAGCAAGTAGTTTAACATTTTCTTAAAAAAACAAAAAAGGAAACATGCAACTACCATATGATCCAGCACATGCTCTCCCAGACATCTATCCCAGAGAAATAAAACTTATGTTCACAGGAAAGTCTGCCCATGAGTATTTATAGCATCTTTACTCATCGTTGTTCCAAACTAGAAACAAACCAAGGTATCCTTCAGTGGATGAGTGGTTCAATAAATTGTGGTTCATCCATATCATGGACACTTTAGCAATAAAGAGGAACAAACTATTGACACTTGTGATAGATTCTATGGCTGAATCTCCAGAGAATTACACTGAGGTTTTGGGGGAAAAGAGTCAATCACAAAAGGTTACCTACTGTATGATTTCATGTACACAACATTTCTTTCTTTCTTGCTTTCTTTCTTTTTTCTTTTTTTTTGAGACAGGGTCTCGCTATGTGGTTCAGGACAGCCTTGAACTCACTGCGATCCTCCTGGTTCTGCCTCCCTAGTGTTGGAATGACAGATGTGCGCCACCACACCCAACATATACAACATTTCTGGAATGAAAAAATTATAGAAATGGAGAACACATTAGTGGTTATTGGGGTCCAAGAGGAGGGGGCAGTGGGGAGAAAGCATGAATATAAATAGGTAATGTGGGGGATCTTTATAGTGATGGCAACTGCATCATGAGGGTTTTTCCCCCCATATTTTATGATATTTTGGTATCTTGGGGTTTTGTAGACCCAGGCAGGGACCACCCCTCCCAATTAAGCTAATTTGTAGAGACAGGAAGTGACTTGCCTTCTATTGCACTTTTAAGATACAAACTAGTGATACTCCTGCTGCTTCTGTCACTGGCTCCTACAGTCCCTTGCCCCATGCCACCCTAGAGCCAGGTTCCTGATAATGGGGAACCACCTCTGCAACCCAGAGCCCACCAAAACGATTCAAACTGAATATCCTCAGGGTGCTGACCTGCCTCCCTTGCCTGTCCCCAGATACCACATGCAGGCTCTCACTCCTCTCACTCCCTTGCTCCTCCCCACATGGCCCTGCACTACAAGTCCCCTCCGCTGTCCTGATGAATCCACTGTGAAGTCACTGGTGGGAACTCAGGTCACTTGGGACAACACTGAAAATTCATGGTTGGTGGGGGATGGAAGCCTGGAAAGACAAGAACAGCTCATCTGTCACCAGGCAGTGGAAGCCACTATATCTGATGGGACCATCAAGATGGCAGCCACCATGAACACCTCTGACCCGGGTCTTGGGCTGGGAATGCCATGTCCTTCCTCTGAAGAGCAGCCCTGTCCCCTGGGGCCCTGCCCACAGGTTAACAGGGACCACTGGAGGGAGAAGAGGAGGCAGTGAACAGATGTCTGCTGATGCAGGCCACAGGAAACAAAGGCCCAAGGGCTGGCCATAAAACCACTTTCTGAGCTTTCAGTGAATCTGAGTTGAATATATTTTCTACCAAAACAAAAAGGAGGAACACTTGATGCCTTGTGTCAATCAAGGTTTGGTTCTGAAAATAAACCAGTCTGAGAGCCTGTGGTTATTTCTCCACTCAGGGGACCCTGGAGCACCTCCTCAGCCCCTGCCAGCAAAGCCCTGTGCAGGAGGCAGCAGACACAGGAGCAGGTGCTGCCCTGGGAGGGGGCTTCTCACCCACTGCGTGGAGGCGGCCACAGCACGGCAACGGCCCCAGGCCCTGGGTCCTATACTCTGGCCCCCAGGAACCAACGTGGTTTTCCTGCCCTGTTTGTGGCCTTCCACCACAAGGAGACCATGTGACAGCTGTGATCTGACTACACACATGACTCTCACACTTTCCACCTGGTATCTACCATATGCATTTACCAAAGATAGTGTTACCATCTTCACCGGCTTTTCACAACGTTCTTTAACTCCTTAATCACTATATAAAAATACGTGCTTTTCTGAAACTGCTTCAGCATTAAATAGCTTTTATTTTCTCTCTTTTTCAGCTTTTGGTAAATGAAAAATAGACCCTCCTGTAAGGTTTAAGATTTCAAAATGATCCTTCCCTATGCATCCCAAACCAGGCCTCTGACCCAGATTTTCCCTGGCGCCTAAACAGCCCCTCACACTGGACAGTTCAGGCATCTGAAACTCCAGTTATCTAAAACTTCTGTATACATTTTGGGCATACACAATTTATCCACTTCAAGAGTTTTTGACAGATGTTTGGTTGCCTGGTAAGTTTCAACACTTTGAAAAAATGGAGACAGAGGAAGAGGGAGAATGAGGAGGGAGTAATGCTGACTTGTGGGGTGCTGCATGCCCATGCTGCCATGGAAGTCTGATGGGACTCAGGGGCCATGACCAGGGCTGGCTTCCCAGCACCCAGCTGCAGGAATGAGCAGCGGTTCCACAAACATCAGCTCCTAGGCCTCTGACTGGGCTCTGGCAGCCCCGACTTCTCTGACCTTCACCAGATAGTTGCCTCCCACACTCTGCTTCTCACTGTCACCTCCCACTTGCTCTTCAAGTCCACTCCATTCTTGCTTCTGGGGCTTCTCTGCCCCTCCTCAATCAGCAACCATCCATGGGACTCAGCCGTGGGTCTGGCATGACACGTCATCTCTCTGATTCCACAGCCTCTCCCTGGGTGAGCCCTGCTGGGTCTACTCCTTGCCACACGATCACCCCAGACTTCTCTCCAGACCTTCAGAATTAAGACTCTTCTTGGATGTCACACAAGTACCTTAAAGTTGACAGGTCCCAAACTGGCCCTGTTTGTCCCCAGCCCCCCTGGCTGCCTGTGTTCCTGTCTCAACAGAGAACATCAATGTCCATCCAGCAGCCCAGGAGGAGATCCTTAGGTCATTCTGATCTTTCCTTTTCCTCACCTCTGCACCCAGCTCCCAACACTCAATCCTTTCTTCTGTCCAAGAGTATGCATCTGGGTTCCCATTCACCTACTTCCATTTCCTTCTTTCTTTGGCTTAGTGTGGGCCACCTCCCTGCGCATTAATATGTAGCCTCTAAACTCAGCCACTGCCTCGATGCCTGTTCCCTCCAATTATTTCCTTGTTCTGCAAAATCTCCTGAACTTTTAAAAATACAAATTTGCCTAAGAACCTCTTTTCCTTCAAATCCTTTACTGAATGCCCCCCCCAAGTAATAACCAAAGTCAATATGGCTCATAACTCTGGGCCCCATTCATCTGCCTGTGTTCACCTCTGACCTTTTGCCATATTGCGCCCATCCTCCCCCAGAACCCTGAACTTGTAGCACTTTGTGCAGTAAAGTATCTGTGGAGTTAAATAAGTAAATAAATGAGCAGTGGCCAGGAAAAGTTTCACCGTGGAGCTACGTGAACTACATTTTGAAGGATGAGTAATTCTTTTACCAAAAAACCAAACCAAACAAAAACAAAAACACAAACTGAAGGAGCATAGACATGTTGGAAATATGGAAAAGTGGACGCACAGGGGTGACGGCACGAAGTCATCTGGGACGTACAGTACTGTAGCCTCTAGTGGTAAGCACTTGCTTAAAAGGTAAAATGCATATGTAAGAGGTAGGATGTACACCACAGGAAATACACAGAAATAACACCCCAAAATGATCCGCCATGATGTCCAGTTCAATGTCTCTGAGGCATCACAAAATCCAGAGGGAGCTGGAAATCAAAGGTTAAACACCAAGCACAGAGGTTACAGCACAAAGAGCTTCTAGGGGAATTGCAACCCTCCAGAAATGGACCATCCACGCGCGATGAAATGGCACCCGCAGCGCAGTCATTGTGCCATGCACGGTGGCATCACAAGCGCCACAGATTCACCCCGATCTCTGATAGCAGGGACTATCAGCCCCAATCACAGCCAGATCCTAGCATGTGGCTAAGGACACAGCAGGTGGGGGACTTAGGGGAGACTGCAGAAACAGGAACAATAAATTGAGAAGTTTAGTAAATAATCCCCAGCCCCTGCCCAGAGAAACTTCCCTGATCCAGAGAGAAGGGAAATCATTAAATTAAATTTTTATAAATGAACCCCTGGCTTCTTTTACTTCAAGCAGCAACAGCGCCTAAGCCCATTTTGGTGCAGTTGTGCCAGCAGCCCATCTGGTGCCTGACTAGCAGGACTGTGGGGTCACACTGCTTAGCCTACTTTGGGCAGGGAGAGATTAATCCTACAGCAGACACAACAGGCAGACAGGGCCTCAACGTGATCCGCACAGCGCTCCCTCGTCCTCTGCACTTCTGCCTTGGCATCCCCGTAGTTGGCCACCAAAACACACCCTGCACTTCAGTCTGGACGTTGACTTAATATGAAACTCCAGATAAAAATACAGGGAAGGACTCTTCTCACCCTGCCCTCTGTGCCATTTCCTTGAACTCTTGAACTCAGGACCAGACCTCTGGGGAATGAGAGGCTTATCTGAAAATAATCCAGAGGCCAGAACAAAGAACTGACTCCTACCTTCTCACCCTCTCCCCAAAGGGCTCTTAGAGGGAGCCTGCCGGCTGGATAATTACCAGGCAAGCTAGCTCGAGCCCCTTGCCCTGCTCACCTTCCACTAAAATGCATGGTGCAGCATGATCATGAAATGTGCTTATTAATTTCATCCATTTGACACTGCGCTCTTCTGCCCTGAGCTCAATGTTAGGAGAAAATGATAGGGATAGATTGTGCTCTTGTCAGACTTTGAGAAAACCAAACTGTCAAAGGGCATCTGCCGCCCACTAGCCAAGCACTCACAGTGACCCCAAAGGTACAAACAGAATGTTACAGATACAGATTGACAAGAGAACAGCAGGGCGACTCGAGATCCAGGCCCAGGGCTGGAGCCTCCCAAGAGAGGGACCCTGGCGCCCGTGCTCCCACGGACTCTGAGCCAGCCCTGCCTTGATTCACAACGCACCGCCTCAGACCTCATTCATCACAAGACACTTTGGCTTCTCAAATCAGGAGCGTTTTTATTAGCTTCCCCAAGAGTTTTATGGCACAACGCCATAGCTAATGATTCTATTTTATGGAAAGTTATACATTCCAGTGGGGCTTTGAAGACAGGCAGCAGGTAAGACTCAAATCTTTGTCAAAAGATTCCTCCATTTTTTCACTTTTAAAATGTTTATAAGCTTTCAAACGGTTGAGAAAGTGATGTGCAACATTTGAACAGCTCCCTGGTCTACACCCAGGAACCGACACTGATGGGCCCAAGTAAGCACCTGCCTTGACTGCAGTTACTTCCAGTGAGGGCGGATTTTGTCCACCCACCCCTTCCTGTTGGGGACACTGGCAAATGTCTGGAGACATATTTGACTGATGTCTCTGAAGGAGAAAGAGCAGCTGCTATTGGCATTGACTAGATAGAGTTCAGGAATGCTACAAAACGCCATTAGATGCACAAGAGAGGCCCACAGCAAAGAATTATCTGATTATCTGGCTCCAAATGTCAACAGCGCTGAGGTTGAGAATCCCTACCTTGGGGCTTCTCTAAGACCAGGCATCCGGGCCTTTCTACCCCAGGAACAGTAGACACTAATCTAGTCACTATTTTTATATATTCTTGGTGCACATTTTCAAAGAACAAGGATAAAATGTTGTCATAAACAAAATGAGAAAAGTAAAAATAAGATCACCTTAGAATCTCAAAACACATGATGATAGTCATTACTATACCCTCCTAAGGTCACTCTGCACTTTTTAAGCTCTACCTAAATTGGAATTTATCTATTGAAACAACAAAATAACCAGTCCCAACCCACAGGACTACTGAACACAGCACAAATGTCTGCTGAAAAGCAAGACAGCCCTCTGCTAGGCTGTTGTGCTGTGGTTTGTCACTGCACCTGACCCAGGAGGAGGTCTGGCCTTGATTAATCACTGTACCCAAGGACTGGGATTCTGTCACTTCATGTTTCTGGGTTTGGGTTCTCCCAATTAATAAAGTGGAGATAAAGCTACTTGCCCTTGGGCTTCCAGGGACTCTAATGAGTTCACCGGGTAGAGTCTTTCCTAGGGTCCTAGATCCTTTTCATGAAATGTCACAACTAGAAGCGACTTTAGAAGGCAGTGAATCCAACCTTTTAATTTTACAGAAGGTGAAAAACGATCATCACAGAGGTCAAAAGGCTAAGCCACGCCCCAAGCCAGGAAACATATCTTCTGACTCCCCAGCCAGGACACTGGCCGTGGCTTCTCACCAGCAATGACCTTCTCCTCTGATTATCTTAAGCTCCTAGAGGGAAGAAGCACATCTTACACACAGGCCAGAGACTCCTGGATACAAGAGGTGAATATGTGTTCAGTCAGTGAGCAAAATGTACAAACTAGTGTCCTGACTTACTACATCATAGCCCGTTGGGGCTCGGTTCCGGGAAGCCACCACCCCGACTCCCGTGATGGGGTCCATCGACATCTCTGGCAAGGCTTCCGAAAGGTCTTTAACTTCAGGCATGGTGGATTGTTCCTGGTTTAGAAAAAGGAAAAAGAAAGCACAAAATTCAAACAGTGTTCCATGTGAGCAATACACATAGATAGAACCAGAATCTTGGGGCAACTGGTGCTTTTGTCCAATCACCTCTACTCTGACTGTTGCTCTTCTCAAGTAAGTTTTGGGCAATTCTTGATCTCAGGAGGTATTCTGATGCAAGCCCCAAAGCCATTCTTAACTCTATCACCTGTTACCTGCCTTCTAAATAGATATCAGTAGCTCCTCTGAGGTTAAATCAAACATACCTAAGTCTAACACAGCTTTTGTATTTCTCCTTTTACAATCCTGCCTTACAGAGGCACAGGCTTCCAAACCACAGCCTCTACCAAGCCGAGATTGGACTTTCTGTAGGCAGAGCTCTGCAAACACACAAGGAGCTTTGCAAACGTGTAGAAGAAAGAGTTCTGGGCATGGGGCAAAGGAATGGTATTTGAGTTCAGGCTCCATGATTTACAAGCTGGTGACTTTAAGCAAGAAATTTAACCTCTTAGAAACTCAATTTTCTAACCTATAAAGTGAGGCGATGATACCAACACCCTCAGAGTAGATGCAAGAGCTAAGAGAGCCAATGTAAATGAGGAGCCCAGGGAGGTCTCCAGTGCACAGGTCATGTGGGCACTTACTCAAAGCTAAATACAAACAATGACCCTAACTCTTGCTGAGCACTTTGGTTGAAAGAGGGGAAGCAGGTGGAATTATTATTCTGCTGCTGCAGCCCCTTGACAGGACCAGAGGAGACAGGTACAATATGGACAGCACCGGGCCTGGGCAGCCCAAGTGGCCATGCCACCAGGAAGCAAATAAAAAAGGCAACACCTTATGTAAATGAATTTAAATACTTTTACAAGGACAAGCAGTGAAAAAAAAGTGCAAGTTAAATTCCACCTCCTTCTGCAGCAATGAAACTCCACTGGCTGTGAGTCTGCCAGCTCTCTCAGGGCTGGTTACTGCTTTGAAAGCAAACCAGACACCCTAAGTAGGCAGGCAGGCAGGCAGGAGGAGCATTCTTACCTCTCAGCCTAGAATCACAAAAGGTAGAGGCCACTAAAAATTACTGCAGCCCCCTAAATAGGGACAATCAAAATGCTGCATGTAAGTCACCCGTGTACTCAGCGGAACCCACAAAAGGCTCCGGAAACAGGCTCGTCAATGCAACCGAGCCAAGTCCCCAATCAAAGCTAGGAGGTGCCTGGCACAGCTGCACTCTCAGCTTCTGTTTATGACAAAAGAGAAACTAAGCAGGCTTTACTTCTACTGAAAACAAGCCCATAGAGGGCCAGGGCAGGGGGTGGAGACCACATCAAATCACTCTATCATTTCCTATTTTCCAATTTCATTCACCAGCCAGGTTTATCTACATAAAGCACAGGGCTTAGTGCTTCCTGCACCCAGTAGGCACTGAGTAAATATTTACTGAGTGACTATGCATGCATGCCCCCAATATAGGTTTCGAGTTAAATATCTGCACCTGCCTGATCCAAAGCACGCGCCGACCAAAAAGTGTCTGCGCTTGAAAAATCCTGTATTATTGGGAACATGAACATAACATTGCTGCAGTTTGCAAAATATTGGTACCTGCTGCTGGTTACCAAAAAGTGCTTTGCAATTAACAACTCATTAACAGAATGTACGGATTCTGCCAGTGCTAAATATCATGCTGTGAATTTAATAAAGAACATGTGAGGTGAAATTTTTTTTAAGATAGTACTGCCTTTACTATCAGAGAGAGAGGGAAAGAGAAAGGAAAAGCTGAGAAAAAAAGAGAGGGAGGAGAGAGGGAAGGGAAGAGAGAAAGGCAGGGAGAGAGAAGGTAAGCCTAAGTGAGAAATATCTTATTTGCTGATAGATTCATGTCCTCTGGTCACAATGTGCACAGCCAGGCATCGATGACAACGGCTCTTCAGCTCTGCCGCACACTATCAATTGTAGGAGGGCAAATCGCTCTCAAGGAGAGGATGCTCTGGGATGCTCCGGCAGAGGCAGCCCAGCAGCAGCTCCCAAGATGGCTGCAGGCGGCCTCCAGCTGAGGCAGACAAAGAGCCGGGCGCCAGTGTAGGCGCCCAGCCTGCCCAGCAGCCAGGGAGAGCGCGGCGCATCTCCACGCGCGCCCGCCCCTTCCCCTTCCCCCAGCTGCGGTGCCCTGGGGATGAGGCAGTCTTTGTGAAACAGAGACAAATGGCTGCTCTCTCGGTGCGGGGCTGCGGCCCACTCCACTGCAGTGGAGGGAGCCCCACCACCAGCCAAGGAAGCTTTTAATGAGAAACGCCCAAGATATCCATGGCAGAGGCCATCGCTCAAAGCTGCTTGCCCTGAATTACATATTTTCTGACTGCAAATTACTTTTAACGGCATCTCCACCGTCACTTCAATTGACCTTCCTAACAAAAGGCCATTTATTAACTAGCACTCCGCGTTTCCCCCGGCTGCTTGGAGCCTGGAGCCAGAAGGGATGGCACTGTGCATCCTCAGGAACCCAGGGTCGCAGGCCAGGCCTCTGCCAGGGGGTGGAAGAGGCCAGGGGTGTGAACCCACAGAGCAAATCTGAGTGGGGCAGGGAGGGCAAGAGAGCAGAGCGCTCAAGACCAGCGTTACCCTGCCTGGCAAGAGGCGATGCTGCTAAAACATTAACCTCCGAGGCCCCCTTGGCATAAAAACGCCTGCTCCCATCTCAGAAGGAGATGAAATCTCCTTCGTGGCCCACCTGCATCTGCAGCTCAACATCCTAACTGCATAAAACATGCACACACATCTCTGTTGCGTTTGTACAGTGCTTTACAAAAGTCAAAAAGCTTCCTCAGGCTCCTTCTCAGTTAACACGTACATCGGACCTAGCAGGTGGCTGGGCCATGTTATCCCAATTTTACAGGAGAGAAAACTGAGGTCCCGGGTTCCCAGACACCACACACCCACGGCCAGCAGAGGCGCACCTCTCCCCAGTCGGGTCTGCTTTGCATCACTCTGAGCACACAGCACAACATCCTGCCCAATCGGCAAAGCAGTTTCAACACTAATTATATTTTTAAAATGCCAAAAGCTCTTCTTTCTCTAGCCACAGCTCAATAAGTCAAGCAAGGGGGAGAAAAGTACAGAAAGATAAAAGTAACATGGGATTAATTTCCCTTGCACCTCAGTTTCAAGATTCAACAGCCCCCTCATAAATAATTTACAACAATAAAAATGAGCTAAGGCCATGTTTGTGCGGGACGGAGGTAAATCCAGGCCTAATGAGGGAGGGAACAGGTTGATCTACGGCCTGGTGCATGCAGGATCGACGGCACACAGGGGCTCCATTACCCTCCACGAGTCACGCAGCCAACCCAATCGAGGAGGGGAACCAAATGGGGAAGTCCGTGTCATCCAGCTGTGGCCTCGAGGAGGGTCTCTACAGGGAAAGTCAAGCACGGACCCAGCGTTTGCGTGTCGAGAGAGCAGATGCTGAGATTTTAGCATTTAGCCCACCTGAAATCAAGTCAGTTCTCATCACAGGCCAACTAAGGAATGAAAGGACTGGGTACCTGTGAGTCATGTCTGCTCTTGGGCATGGGGACAATACCTTGGGCTAAGCTAATTCAGCCTTTCGGGTTATCTGGTCTCCATTCCCATCCGACCTCTCCCCAGAGCAGGCCTACAGCCTAGATCATTCTGAGGCTTGGCTCTGGGCAGCTGTTCTTGGGTCTGCCTGAGACTTTCCTCCCCAAGGCAGGTATGGGCTGCCGTGTGTGCACATGCGCATGCATTGTGTGCGTGCACATGTGTGTGTGGACTGGGCAAGACGGGGAGGGGTCAGCTGAGATGTCTCCCAAGACAGGAGGATTTCGTCCTCCTGCCACGATCAACTCATACTGCGGGACAGGGAAGGCTGGGAGGAGGCCCTCGCCAGTGCTGTCATCCAAGTTCATAGAGAAATGAACTTTAACTATGAAGCCCCTTCACACAGACAGCACACTGCTCTCTTGTAGCTGATCAAAGAATCACCACAACAGTGTGCTTAATCCCTAAAAGTGAGCAGTGCTGGGCTGAACTGATGCTGAACATTGTTTCAGAATCAAAGGCCTGCCTCCCGGCCCCAGTCTGGGAGAAAACTAAGCTACTGTATCACAGCTGAAAACTCAGGGGAACTTTGATAGCATCTCTGTTTAATTTCCACGGCCCTAGTGAGCCTGGGGTTTATCTCGTTTTATCAACTCCAGTACTGAAATCAAAACCCAACTAACAACGCTCAGACCTCTCTCCACCGAGGCCCTTCCAGCGGCAGGGTGTGGGCCGAGGAGTTTAAAGTGCTTTCAAGGGCCAGGATTGCAGGGGGCAGGGGGTGCTGCCTTCAAAGGAGGCATCCGGCCTCCCTGCCATCTCAGCCTCCCTGCCGGGCTAGGAAGGCCAGCTCAGAAGCCGCGCCAGCGCTGCCTGCCTGGGCCCAAGGCGTGACTGCACAACTTTTGAGAATAATTTCAAAGTACTAAGGGGGGCAGGTTAAATTGGGCTCCTGTAATTGAAATGACAAAAATCAGTGGGTTAATTAAGTCCCTATAGAAGGATAAACCTGTGATCAGCTTGCTTGAAATCCAAAGTCAAGGGCACCAAAGACATAAACTGTCTGCCCACATCTACCCACTTGCGGGGCTGGGGAAGGGAAGAAAATAAATATTTCAAATATTTCATTCGCTGTGGGATACAGCACAAGTATAGGATCACCACTGGGACTAGGCTGTCCCCAAATAAAAGCTGCTGCTACAGTGGGTGTCATTGGGAAGTGCTTCCCCGTTCCCAATGGCAGCCCTTTCTACTGACAAAGCCACAAGTAAGGCACAGAAGGACACATCCCTGCCCCAAAGGTGGGAGCACAGAAACACACAGCCAGGCCACCTCCTTGCAGCAAAGGTGCAGAGACCCACCTCCTCGGGAGGCTGCGGGCTGAGGCAGGGGCCAGCAGCCAGGACGCGTGGGCAGTGGGTCTCGGGCCATCCGAAGGAAACAGCACACAGACTGCGTGGTGTCTGCTGTGGAATCTCAGGACAATACCAGCACCACCTGCCCTTTGGTCTAGGCAGATAACCTGAAGGCCGGCCAACAGTCAAATTCCAGGGGCCAAATGCTGTTGGGGACAGTCAGGCGGTAACAGACCATGGGCTGCTGGGAGGCCTGCTCGGATACTGGGGAACTACAGCACATATTTTTCTAAGCTCTCCAGGATCACAAAGAATTTTCCAGCTAGGAAACGAACAATTGTGGGCACTTCCTTTCCTTTCACTAAAGGTCTGCTTCTTTTAATAGGAGAATCTGATGCATGAACGCGTCAATTCAATCTGACCTATGCTTAGGTTTATATTAACCATTTGATGACCATTCTCAGTTTCCAAAAACCACGTGAGGCAGGTCTAGGGCTCAGGTTTCAGCTAGTACAGGGCAATGCCAGAGCCCAGAATTCCCTCTCTAAAAATAAATCCAGGATCAAGTTTATAGCACTGCCCAAGCCCAAGCCCTGCTCCATACAGACCTGATTCTACATAGGCCACAGAACACTGTTCAAGTGTGGGGCATCCTCTAGCACCTATGGGAGCACCACCCTGACTTGCTTAGAATCACTGGAAGTGAGAGTTGTCCAGTCTCTACTCCTAACAAGGCTCCCATCATAGTGCCATGTTGTCTCCTGGCAAGCAAAAAAATAAATAAATAAAATTTTAAAAAATCATCAGAACACCTGGTTTTTGGTTGGTCAGCCTGGCCATAACCTGACTCACATGTGGGTCTTGGGAGTTTCTTTCCATGTGTTCAGTGGTTTAATCATTCCACCTGCCTGCTGATGACTTCCACAATAATCTCCACAGTCTGGACTTTTCTCCTGAGACCACGGTGAGTATCAGGATGTCCTGCTCATCACCTTTACCTGCATGTCCCAGTGACGCCTCTAGCATGCCTGACCTTGGTCCATCCCCCCCACCCACCATGTTCTCAGTCCCTAATAGAGCCCAGCACGCAAGAGTCCATAAATGTCTAGGGACAGCAGAGATGAAGATGGACAGTCCTGCACTGGGGAGGTAAGAGTTTGTTTGGAACCATACATTTACAATGGCTAATTTTGCATACTTCCTGGAGGCATAAATGGAGGTTCAGGATTATCGGTGTCACCCACTTGAGATTTCTCAGTAACTCTTTAGGGATGGGCCATCCTCTCCTGCCCACTAAGATAAAACTAAGACCACTACATTCAAAAAACACTCCAGGGCAAGATCCTTAGCATAAGATCATTTTTGCCCTCTTGAGTCATCCCAAGATTATTACTTGCCCATTGAGTCATAGACCCCTGAGTCGTCTACTTTGAATCTTCCACTAGCGCCACCTATCACTGTATACACCCAATAAATAGTGGCTATCTTTGAGTGTCACTTTTTCAGTCCCTTTGGAGGTGTCAACTTCTCAGTCACTCATGTATTACTAAATTTGTCTCTGTTTCTTATTTTATCCTCTCACTGTACCCTTGATAGAGGCAATCGGGAATCTTGATCAGGTCCCTGATAGGAGTTATCGCACTGTGGCACGCACGAGCATCCCCTGTAGAAGCTGTTAAAACAGACAGCCATGAGCCTCATCTCCAGAGGGCCTGACTCCCTACATCTGGGAGGGGGCTGCTGAAAGCCACCTTTCTAACAAGCTATCAGCTAAAACCCCTGGTCCACAATTCAAAATGTATGTCCGTAATAATAAGTACTTATTAAGTGTCTGACTAACCTGAAGGTAGCTTCCCAAGAAGAACCGTCTCAGAATAAGGCCCCTAGTCTCTCCTTCCCTTTCATGGGTCAGCCAAGAGCAACAGCTCCTCCCCTAAAGACACCGACCTGAACATTGGAAATCTAGGCCACATCTCCCATCCCCCAAGACCTTCCACTGTCCAGCTAGACAGGTTACCAACTAAGCATGTGGTGTTAGCACACACACTTTACAGATATTCATGCACAGCTGAGCTTACACACATGTAAACACACGCACACCTTTGCCTCTAAGAGGGTTGTAACACTTTAGCAGGACACAAATTGTGAATACATGGATAATAGATAAAGCAAGAATGAAGTTCCTATGCTCTCAAAACTGTCCAGATTTCACTGGATTAAGGAGAAAACATATGCAGCAGAAGCAACAGTGACAGTAGACCTGTCTGGCCCCTTCCAGTGGGAGCCCCACACAGAATGGCCAATGTCCCTAGCAGGACACACATGGCTTCAGGAGGGCGCACCCATGGGGGGAGGGGCTGCAGCACTTCCAGACATTTCCAGGAGTGCAAGGAGCTAGATGATGGCCTAGCAGGAGCCAGGGGTGAAGCTGGCTGTAAGAAGAGTGCCCTGAGGAGCCTGCCAATCTACAGCGGCCCCACTACCCACCCCAGGTTCTGATTTAAAGGACCTGGGCTGGGGCTGAAACGATATTGCCCAGCCCAGGAGAAGTTCCACAATGCCTAGGGAAAGTGATAAACAAGACATGGTGCTCTCCGGCTGCAGGAAATATCCCAAAGCACCGCACATGAGGGGACACTTCCTTCTGCCTGCTGAGACAGGAAGACAGGGAGGAAGAGCTGGCTTCCCTGGAAGACAGAGGGTGGGGAGTGTGCAAGCCTTGCAGGCAGAAGACTGCCACCCACGAAGGCCCGGTGCTATGGACAAACAGGGGCCATCCGGGGAACAGCAAGTAGCAGATGGGCATGGAAACAAACCTATAAAGTGCTGAAACAAATAAACAAAACCCAGCTCAACTCAACTAAAACAAAACAACTCTACACTTGTGCCTCTCGGCCATTGCTAAGGGGTAATCAATGATGAAGACCCACAGGAAGGAGCGCCCCAGTGGTGTGCAAAGGCGTTCCCGGGTCTTCCAGTGGATCACCTCTCCCTGCTAACGCCACTTCCTTCGGACCAGACTGGCCGAGGACTCCTATGATGAGTGGCAGGTGGAGCGGAGGAATGTGAAAGGTGCAAGCTCGGGAGTCAGAGGTGCCTGATTTAGAATTGCAGCTCTAACAGTTAGTGCTGTGTGACTTTCGACAAGTTAGCCAGATGTGCCAGGTGCATGCCTGTAATCCCAGCACTCAGGAGGCTGAGGCAGGAAGATTACTGCAAGTTTGAGGCTAGCCTGGGCTACATGGGGAGGTCAAGGCCAGCCTGAATTACATAGTGACACCCTGTCTTAAAAAACAAAAAAATTAACCAAACTAGATCTGGGTTTCCACATCATAAAATTGAAATAGTGGGTAATATTTTCTCTACAGGAGTGTAATGTGCATAAACCAGCAAGAATTTGCAAATGGATACAAGCAACAGGATGAAAAGGCAACCCTAGGGAATGAAATAAGCAATTTGCAAATCATAGATCTGATAAGGGGTTACCATTCAAATCCATAAAGATCTCCTAGAAGTCAACAACAAAAATCGAATTACTCAATTGAAAAAATGGGCAAAGGACCTGAATAAACACTTCTCCAAAGACGACACACAAGTGGCCCATCAACCAAATGAAAACATGTTCGGCATCACCAATTATTAGGGTAATGCAAGCAAAAACCCAATCACAGTGGCTATCACCTTACATTCATTAACATACCTACTACCCAAAAGACAAAACAAACAAACTAACAAACAACACCAGAAAATAAAACTACTGCACTGGCGAAGAGGTGGAGAAATTGGAAACTCCGATGTGCTGTTGGTGGGAATGTAAAATGCATCCATCATGTTACAGAAAACAGTGTTCCAGTTCCTCGAAAAGTTAAAAATGAAATGTCTATATGATCCAGGAAGTCCCTTCTAAGTATATACCCAAAATGATTGAAAGAAGGGTCTCAGAGATACCTGTAAATGCATGTTCATAGCAGCACTATTCACAACAGTCATAAGGTGCAAGCAACTCAAGTGTCCATCTGTGGCACAAATTCACAAAATATGGCACGTACATTTGACACAATACGGTATTCTATGTATGGAGCCTCCAAAAGGAAGGGAAATCTGATCCATGCTACAACATGATGAACCTTGAGGATATTCTGCTCAGCGAAACAAGCCAGTCACCAAAAGTTACACACTGTCTGATTCCAGTTCTATGAGGCTCCAAGGGTAGTCAAATGCACAGAAGCAGAAAGTAAGAATGGTGGCTTCCAGGGGCTGTGTGGAGGGGAAATAGAAAGTTGTTTAATGGTTACAGAGTTTCAGTTTTGCAAGATGAAAAAATTCTAGAGATTAGTTTCATAACAACATGAATATATTTAAAGCCACTGTTCTATACACTTAAAATTGGTTAAGATGGTACTTGTTTTGTTTTGTTTTGTTTTGAGACGGGGTCTCACTGTGGAGTCCAGGCTGGCCCTGCACTCATGATGATCCTCCTGCCTCAACCTCCTGAATGCTTGGATTACAGGCGTGCACCACCACATTCTGCCAAGAGGCTATACTTTATGTTATGTGTATCTAATAATTTTTTTAAAGTATCTGAAAGTGTGGTTCTTAAATTTTAGGAAGTGAAAGTACTTGTTAAAGACGCAGATTCCAGGGCCCCTTTCCTAGAGCTTCTGATTCCTTAAAGTCTGGGTACCAAGCCCTGGAATCTGCATTTTTATAAACTCTCCAGACACAGTTACCTCATTAAGAATTCACTTACAGTATTTCTCCCTTCTAAAGGATCAGGTAAGTTCTTCTGAACATTCTGCCCTGCTGATCTGTAATGTCCTGGGGAGGGAGTGCACATGCATGTATCTGGATCTATATCATCATCTGTATCTATGAAGCATAAACTCACGTAGATCCCAGTCACTGGCCCAAGGAGACGGCCTCCATCCTTAGGGAAACACAAGCCACAAAACTCTTACATGAGGGCCTGGACCCCAGGCCCACAGGGCTCTCATATTTCTACCTGGACAAACTCTGCAACTCGCCAGAAGCGTGGCAAGTAAACCAAACACTGCCCCACAGGATGTCCTGACAAGGGAGGTGATGCAATGCATACCCTGCAGTTGCTTCGCCTCCCAGGCAGCTGGAGAGAAGAGATCTGCAGCAGCACACACAAGCACAGGAAAACCACAATTCCCAAGGGCAGCCAGTGAGGGGAAGACCAAGGGGAGACTGGTGGCCAAGGAAAGAGGCCAGCAGGGACCTTGGGAGGCAGAGTAGTCCCAGAGAGCAGCTCTCTCCAGGTCCCAGATCTCCCTTTTACTACCCAACTGGCAAAGGAGGCTCTGCTCACTCAGCCACAGCCCACTAACCAGTGTCCTCGACCCAACCACATCCCAGCCACACAGTCATTTGTTATCTTCATCGCCTTAAGAGCACCTCTGACATTTCCCGTGCTCAACACTAACACCTTTGCTACTTGGCAGTGTGGCAAGGATGTCACTCTTGGGGCATGGAGCACTTCCAGTCTGCTCTTGCAGAGGAGCTCAGGCTACTTGGATTCTGACCCCTTGAGAAAGAGATCTGCCATGAAATGGTTAGAGATTAAACTCTAGGTCCCTCCCTTACCTACCTCTTCAAAAGCCCTGAGAGGGCAACCAGCAATATGTTCACACAGTTGTAGGGCTTTATAACACATACAAAGCCAAGCTATTCTTTGATTCTATTTTTTGATAGCCTGGTCACTATCAGAAACTGTAAACCTCGGACCCAAAAAACCAGGATCTGAAGCAGGGTGTGGTAGTGCACACCTGTAATTCCAGTACTCTGGGAGGCTGAGTAGGAAGACTGCAAGTTCTAGTCCAGCCTGGGTGATTGAGGAAGACTCATCTCAAAATTTACAAATGTAAAAAAGGAGTGGGGATGTAGCTCTCTACAAAACGCCCTAGGTTCAATCCCCAGTAACAAAAAAATAAATAAGAACCTACGATCTATTGCTGGGTGCTGTGTCTCACTTAAATTTCATGATGAAGTAACATTCATTAGTTTGTCTGGCCTTCCTGACCACCCTTATGAGGTAACTTTTTACTTGTAAACCACTTTCACAAGTGGCTTAAAATAGGATTCAAAAAGGTTCTAGGACTTCTCTGGGTCACCTGAGGTCCCGGAGGTAGTCTGAGACTCAAACCCAGGACCCAAACCAAGCCCAGTGATACAGCTCTACTATATCACTATTCCTACTTGCCCTGATAAGAACAAACTAATAACCACAAACAGAAAGGCCCTCTAAATATAAACAAACAAACAGGCTTTCTTTGGGATTAGTTCATTGACAAACTTAAAAATAACCACTAACTTCACAGATCACGTCCCACATGGCAAACGCTAATCTAAAGTTTTCTTCTTGCAATACTTTACCTAGCACCATAATCCTAGAAGCTTAGATACAGTCATTAGTTTCACTCTGTAGATGAGGAAATAGACTCAGAAAGGTTCATTAATTCACTCAAGAACACACAGGAAGTAGAAAGGCCAAGACTAATACTGATACCTAATTCTAAAGCCCCTGGCTCTATCTGTAGTATAATATTCTACAAGTGGAGAAGGCCTACTGGATGCAGGAAGCAGGTAAGGCAGAGAAAGTGCCCTGAACCTACATCAGTGACCTAAAAGCTAGAAGGAAGGAATGACAAATGTGAATTACAGCAATGGTTTTAGGTTCAAATGAACTGGTAGCTGCCACATCAACTGCTCTTCATGGACCTTAATGCCCGGGACCTTCCAGAAGCCTCATTTCTAGAGGCCCCCACTTAACTATTCTGAGCATGGCACAGTTCCTCAAAGCACCCCACATGACTTCCAGCCCGCAAGAAAGGTGTCACCATCTCCTGTAACAAAGCTGAGCACACTGTAGTTTTCAGTTAGTCTAGGATTCCACAGAGCTTATCTTCTAACTTTCCTAAGTCTTTTCTGGTGCTGCTGATAAGATTTGCCAGCTCTGTTAAAATGAGATGAGATCCAGCCAGCTGTCCAGAAATGTGCAATGAGATTATTCTGAGAAAGAACCACCAGAGACAAAGGCCTCATAAGAGGAGCTGGCCTGCTGTCTGCTTCTGTGGCTGAAAACCAAGGGCTCTGGATCTTGGGTGGGGGCAGGGAGCAGAGAAGAGGCAGTAGCTATTTGCCTTGTGCCCTCCTGTGGTCTTCCTCTGTGCCCCACTGAGCAGATTGTTGGGGACAGGGGACTGGAATGTGTATCTTTGGTGGGGAGAAAGGCAAATAATTTAGGAACCATTGTGTGCTGGTAACAAAGAGGACAAAGATGTTCCTAGTGTTCCACTGTGGCTGTCTCTGAGGGTCTGACGTTCCCTGGTGCTATGCCCCAGCCTATATCCCAGCTGCCCCAGCTTGTGCCCAGCACCTCAGGCACACTGGGGTCACTGTAGGGTACTCATCGGCACACTTGCCATCCTTCTGGGCCTGCAGTGCCCACTCCTGGGCATCTCACCTTGCAGACAGGTGCCCTAGGATCTAGGTGTCCTCTCTGCTGTGCTCTGGTCACAGAAGTGGCCAGCACCCCAGATGATGCCTGCGGGGCAGGTGCAGGCTGATCTGCATCCACATGAGCACCCAGAGCCGGATCCCCGGCCCGGCCCGTCAAAAGACTGTCTGTCCCCTGCCTGTGTGCCCAGGTGGGCCGCCTGGCCTCTCCTCCCGGGAAGGCATAGCTGGCTCTGGGAGTCTGTCCTTTGCTCAGGTCTGGAGGCGTTGCTGGCACTCGAGTCCCCTGTCCCCTCCTGCCTCCCGCTCGCGAGGCCGAGCCGGAGACCTAAAGCCGCAGCCGGTGGGCCCTGCAGAGGCGGCCTGGGCCTGTACCCCGCGGGACGGGCACGGAGCCCGCCCGCAGGCCTCGGCTCAGCCCGGAGGCTGCTCCCGCCCCCGGCCCAGCCCGGCCCGCGCCCGCCCGTCCTCCGGTCCGCCCGGCGGCGCTCGGGGCAGCAGGGCCGGCTCGGCGCGGCGCGGCCTCACTTAACTGTTCCCCGCTGGGGCGGCGGCGGCGGCGGCGGGTCCCGGCTCCGTCTCACGCAGAAGCAGCTTCTCATCGCCCGGGCGGCGCGGGAGGGGCCGGGCCCGGGGCCCAGGCGGCGGCAGCGGCGCCGCAGCTCGAGCGCGAGCCTCCCCGGGAGCGGCGGCGCGGCGGCGGCGAGGGGCGGGGCGCGGCCTGGCGGCGGCGGCGGCAACCACAACGGCGACAGCTCCCTCCGCGGGCCGCGGCGGCGGGCCGGGCTCCGGGGGAGGCGGGCGGGAGGGGCAGCGGGAGCCCGGGCGCCCCGAGCCCGCGCCGCGCCCCGAGCCTGCGCCGCGCCCCGCACCCCGCCTCCCAGGCCCAGCCCTATGGCCGCGGGCAGGGCCTGGACCCGGGCCCCAGCGAGCCCGCGGACGCCGGCAGCCCAGCCTCAGAGCCCCCGCAGTCCCACGCCTCTTGGAGCCTGGGTCATCGCCGATCCCCTCCTCCAAGTGGGTCTCTTCCCTGGACCCTCGACCCTAGGCCTTACTGCACCCAAGACGTCTCCTCAGTCTGGTCGCTCGAAGCCCCCAACCCCTCCAGCCTAGCTAGAGTGGCCTCTTCTGGGGACACTCTCCCATTTAGCCCTTCTGGACTTTACTGAACCCCAAGACAACCCCTCAGCTCTTCCCACTGCCCAGCTGACCTAACGCCAGGTCAGCCAGGCCTCTTAGACTGACCCCAATCTCCTAGCAGTTCTCAGCCGCCCCTTTTGCTGGGCAAATGATTTGTCCACACAGCCTCTGGAAAGCACAAGAGAGCCAGAGGTTTAAGCAGGAGTCCAGTCCCTGCGGTACTTGGGGAAAGGTACAAGCCAGAGGATGGAATGGAGCTGGATGAGGAGCAGGGTCCAGAGCTGAACCCGGAGCTGGAGTAGCTGGAAGTAAGGCAGGCGCAGACTTTGTCCCCTTAACCAGAAACGCCCTACACAGCCCCAGCCAGCAGCCCCAGCCTGAGCGCTGTGCTACTCCAAAGGATGCTGACCAGGAAACTGGCACGTTGAGAGCAGAGGACCATGCAAGAATGATCAGCATCAATTTGCTAATGCATCGAGCCTCATTTTCACACATTCTAGGATTTTTCAAAATAGCTTGATCCTGAAGAATAGGGTGCCAAGCAGAACTGGCTGTCGAGGGAAATGTCCTGTGAGGCCATCACCCTAAAGTTTGCATTCCGAGCATCCATGTCACTCAGAAACGCCACTGCTTTCGATGGTTTCACAGCAAATTCTCCAAGTTCTGTCACACCACTGGGGGACAGACCATCTCCTGTGTTGTTTAAACTGTTTCACAGGAAAAAAAAAAAATTCATTTCCCAGGTTTAGCATAACTCTGATACCAAGATCCAGCAAAGATAACACCCAAAAGAAGAACTGCAGATAAATATAGAACACTAGTCCCCTTTTTTGAAAGAGGACTTCAGCAATGTGATAACTTACACAGTGTGATTCTCTGCCTTTTGGAGAATCACAAAGTTAGTGTATGGAGGTGTCTGTGAAATCTAGGAGTAAAAAGATCTGACTGCTTTGTTTAACCTGGCATTTCCCAAACTCAACTGAGCCAAGACAACCTTTGCCAAGCTCACCAATCAGCTTCCAATATGTGAGTCACTACCATGGACCAACACCCTTCAGTGTATAGTAGCTGCAAAACTACTAAGTAAGATTTTAGCAATTGGAATCTAGTTTGTGGTAAAAACCTACCTCAATCAATATGTATTTATTACAGAAGTGCAAAGATAAAACTCAGCATTAGGGAATCTGTAAACTCATTGTATTGTTAAAGGAAAATAAATCACAGGATAGATGGTTTAAAAGTATTAGATAAATGTCAACACCAATGACATACCAGGAAAAAAATGTACACTTGACAAAGTTTATCAGAAGTCATTAACACATTTAATGGTGAAACATTAAAAGACACTTTCATTTAGGATAGAAACAAAGCAAGGATGCCTGCTAAAATTGTTGCAAGTTAAAGCCAATGGAGGGCCAGGGATATAACTCAGTGGCATAAGCACCTGCCTGGCAAGTGCAAGGTTGTGAGTTCAATCCCTGGTACCAAAAATAAAAATAAAAATAAACTCAATGGAATAAGTTAAGAAATATAAATAGTGGTAAGAAAGAATATTTTCATTTTTTGCTCATGATACTGTCTATCTAAGAATAAAAATCAAGACAATCAACTAAAAATGTCACAGACTTTAGTAAGGTAACCAATTATAAGATAAATCAATAACTTTCCCAATTGTTAGCGGATAGCTTTCTTCCCTGTACAGAGTCCTGGCCTCTCTCCACCCTAAGTGAGAGTGAGTAAATTTTGAAGAAGTGGTTAGTAAATTTAGGAGAGGGATTAGACAAGAACAGATGCTTCTGAATTCTCTTTGTGGGTTTTGATTGACTACAGAAAGCAAATATTTTTTCACGTGCTTTCACCATTCAGTAAGTTTGTGGGATAGAGAGAGACTATTGGCCAAAAATGCCTGAAACTACGAGAAATAAACCTATCTAACTGAAGGAGAAACATGGGAAGCCTACTTAGCTACAGATCAAAAGCTACAGTTTCCAATCATGTTTATCAATAATAAAGGTAGTATTTCTATGTTCTGTGTTCCTTTCATCTATGACTTGGTGCTATGGCATGTATCTGGGTGTTCCCCCAAAGCCTAACGTGATCATTGGTAGGGCTTTGCAGAGGTGGCTGCATCTAGGGTTGGTGCTGCTGGGATAAAGGATATGATGCTAGGATTGATTCATAGTGCAATGCTAGGATTAAGGCTGCCTCGTCCTTGGTGTGAGTGCTACCCACGCTAAGAGTGGTAGACTGAATAAAATATAAGGGACAGAAAGAGGATTGCTACTTGTCAGTTACTGTTTACTGCCTTGCTACCTTCTGACTGCCATGAACTGCTTTTCCTCTGTGATTCCTCTCTGCCACACCACCCTGCTTTGGAGCCAGCCTACAATGAACTGAAACCTCTACAAACTGTGAACCAAATAAACCTTTCTTCCTTTAACTTTGGGTGTCTGGTATTTTATCTTGGCAACAAAAAAAGTAAGACACTTGGTTTGTTCTAAACTCAAAAGGAGGAAGGAGAAGTACTACTTCTAAGGTCACCTATATATAACACCAAATAATAGTAATTTCCATTTAGAAAATATAATGAAAAATTTTATACAAATTATCAATAAATATTATACAGCATATTCTAAATAAAATATCCATAGGAGGAAAGGTCCATAGGAGAAAAACCGTGATATCTTACTGAAGGACATAAAAAACCCTTTTAAGAAGAAAAATATAACAGAGCCCTGGACGGGAAGCCTCAACATTTCAAAACTATCTTTCCAATTTGATTTATAAATCTATGTCAAAGAACCAGTATGATTCATGGAGCAGGATGGGATAAAACATGACAAAATTATTTTAAAATTTCTCTTGATAAATAGGTATAAGGAAATACTCATGAAAAATTTGAAATAAAAAATGGGATATTGTTCTAACAGATAATAAAATATAATGCAAAATTTCAGTGAATAAAACTATGAGCCACTAGTGTAGGAACATACACTTTTATCAGATATTAAATCCTATTTATAAATGCTTCTTTTGTATCCTTGCTCTATTTCCACATTCCAATACCAACAGGATATACAAATTTGAATATTCCCATATACCTGACTCCAGTCCAAATTACCTGGCTTGGTCCACTCCAATAACTTCCTTACTGGTCTCCTAGCTTTGCCCCCATCCAAACAATGGAAAACAGCAACCAGAGTGATCATTAAAAAAAAATAATAATAAAATGAAACAGGTCACTCTCTTGCTTAATGCCCTCTGATGACTTTCTGTGAAATGAAATAAAATAAAATTCAACTGCTCCAGCATGCCCTACAAGGGCTCATGCTGTCAGGAACTAGCCTGCTCCTTCATACTGTTAGCTTCTCTAACCACATTGGCTTCTTTTCAGATCTTTAATATCAAATATTTCTTCCCTGGGTAATTTGCCAATAGCACTTCTCTGTCATTATAGGGCCTGCGCTTTTAACGTTCTTAAGCTCTCAGTTTAAATGTCTTTCCTTAGAGAACTTCACTGGTCATCTCTCTAAATAGGTCCCTGTTTCCATACTGCATTAGATCTTTTCCTGCTTATTTCTCATGATAATTTGTAACTGCACTAGTCACTTTCCCATTTCTGGGACAATATACTTGGTACCTGCAATTTAAAGAAGTAGAGATTTATTTTGGCTCACAGTTTTAGAGGGCTCAGTCCATGGTATTCTGACTCCAAAGTAGAAACTCCATAGTAGATGGACTTAATGGAGGAAAGCTACTCACTTAATGGAGGAAAGCCAGGAAGCATGGTGGGTAGGGAACCTGGGACAACAATACACCCTCCCAGGATTTGCTTTCAGTGTCCCCCATCTTCTTATCAGGCCCCACCTCCAAACACATGAGACTGTGGCGATAGCTCAGATCTAAACTATAATAGCACTTATCAACCATTTATTTACCCACATTACTGTTAGTCTTCCCCCTGGAAGAAAAGCTCCACCCCAGCCAGGGGATAGAGCTATTTAGTTCGCTAAGCATAACTATGTCACACATGGTAGCCCCTCATGAACATTTTCATAGAGAATGTGTCAACATTTAATATGTGCCTACTCTTTGTCCATGTCTAATAATTTATCTGAAGTAAACAATCAGACAAGTGCACACAGATGTATGTTCAAGGATAATTATTCCAGCATTGCTTATAATTAGAAAATATTGTACATACTTTAAATGCCTAGCAATAGAAGACTGGCCATTTAAAAACTATACTAATATAGAAATAAATGAATAGCATAGTATTTGTTAAGTAAAAGGCAGAGTGCATGCATTTTATGAGCCTATCATATATATATGTATATATATATATATATGTGTGTGTGTGTGTGTGTTTATATGTATTCAAATTTGTTTAAACACTTAAAAAATATACTAAACATTAGCTTTGAATAATGGCTGTGTCCTGGGGATGGTTTATACCAGTGGTCCACAACCTTTTTGGCAATGGGGACTGGTTTTGTGGAAGGCAATTTTTCCATGAACCAGAGTTTGGGGGGATGGTTTTGGGATCATTCAAGCACATTACATTTATTGTGCACTTTATTCCTATTACTGTTATATGTAATATACAACGAAATAATTATGCAACTCACCATAATGCAAAATTAATTGGAATGCTGAGCTTGCTTTCCTGCAACTAGACAGTTCTACCTAGGGGGACAGAAGGCAGTGACACCCAACGCATATTGCTTATGTCCCATCTACTCCATAATCTTGCTCTGGTTTCTATCATTGCAAAAATTCCTGCTTCACAAAAATGGGGTGTTGAGAATGGAAGCAGGCTTTTTACAGAGCTCCTGTGGCAGACTCAGGATATTCTGCCTTGACTTTAGTCCAAAAGTTGTCTGACACATGCTTTTAAGATCACCAACATTTGTGATCTCAAGCAGTTGATCCTCTTCTAGCACGGATGACCTGGCTTACTCACAAGAGGGCTGACGGTTCATTCCTTCCCACTTTTGAGGTCTTTTGTAGTTGAGAGGTAATGGCCAAACTTTTGAAAGCTGAGCCAGGTGATCATGCAGCAACAGGGAGAAAGAAGGCCCTGAGTCAGTCTCTTTCAAAAACCCTGCTGATGTTTGAAACATGTCAAGAATCTCAATATTCACTCATTACCCCATAATTCCAGTTCAACTGTGAATGCAGACACTGCATTTGTGACTTGAACACAGTTGTCATTCTCTCCTGAAGTGACAGGTAGGGTTTGTTGAGTAGGTTGAATATGTCATATGAGTAAGCAAGTTTTGCAACCCATTCTGTGTGACTGAAATGTGCTACCAGTGTTTTTCTAAAAGAAATCTCTGGAGCAGTTCTTGTAATTCAAAAACTCTGACCACAAATCTACATTTAGAAAACCATGTCACTTCTGCATATAAGAGAAGCTGTGTATCTGTATCCATCTCCTCACAGAGCTGCAGAGATGTGCATTAAAGGCATTACTTTAACACAGTTGATAAGTTCATCTTTTTGAGACACGGTCTTGCTATGTAGTCTGGACTGGTCTTGAACTCAAGGTAGCCTCCTGCATCAGCCTCCTAAGTGCTGGGATTACAGGCATGTACCACCAGGCTCAGTTGATAATTGCAAAAGTTGTTAAATTCAGTTGACTTTCACTTAAAATCAGTTGACATTTTTCAGCCAGCCAGCTTTCTCTATGGATGATGCAGTGTGTAGATTCAAATTCAGGAGTGACCTCTTTGACCCAAATAATCAAACCTGAAAAACAAACCATCCAGTCATGGCAGCCATTCCATCCATACATATACCAACACAAAATGACCAATTTAGTTTTCTTGCTATGTAATCATCCAAACACTTGAATGGTTATGCAGCTGTGGTGTTGGTTGGCAAAAAAAGTGCACACAACATATTCTCATGCACATCTTCTTGAAAAATATATCCAATAAAAACAAGCATTGCTGACTTGTCAACACTGGTAGATTCAGTAGCCTGTACCTCCTTGATTTGTTAATCCTCTGTAATTGTCCCAATATTCTCTGCTATGTCATCAATTCGTCTAGTTTTATTGCTAGCCAAAAAGGAACCTGTGCCACCTTTTGAACTGCAGCCTCTCCTAAGAGTTCATTACAAATGTTCTCAGTAGCAGACTGGATCAATTCTGAACCAATAGTAAAGGGTTTCTTAGCTTTAGCAGTGTGGTCAGACACTAAGAATGATGCTGGCAGTGCAGATACATTTGATAAAGAGGAGGCTTTCAATAATTGGTTCTGTTCTTCATGATCATGTTTTTCCCCTTTTGAAAAACTCAGAACACTCATCTCTTAATGCAGGGTGTTTGGTCTCTATCTGGTAAAGAAATTTTGAAGATTTCATGGCTTTGTTGGATAGCTATTATACAAAGCAGGCCTGGAGAATGTGAATCACCTGTTGCAATGAGCCTGTAATTTAAGGGAGACTCTTGGTGTTTTCTTTTAAATGCAACTGTCTTTTTGTTGCCAGTCTTAGATTTTTCTGTCATCTAATCACTGAGTTTTTACCCTTTTTCAAAGAAATTCTCTGTTTTTTAATCATTTTGGCTAGGGTTATTTTGGGAGCTTACCAAAATTGTGACTGAAATAAGTATGTAGTGCAGGAAAGAGGTGCAGATGAAAGTAGTAAATAGAATAATAGGCAGGCTGCACAAGGACTACAATAATTTTTGAATTTGTAATGCCTGCCATCAGATGCAGTTATAAAATTGAAGTACATCAGCTCACTTGGCACTATAGTCTTTCACCAGATGCAGTTTAACTGTCACTTGCCATTCACTAGTAAGGCATTCAAATGAATCTGCGGGCAATTGGTTTATTATGATCTCTGCGCAATCAAAACTCTCTGCTAATATTCATCTGCATTTGCAGCCACGTCCTAGGACTAGCATCACTGCCTCAGTTCCACCTCAGATCATCGAGCATTATATTTTCATAATGAGTGTGCAACCTAGATTTTTCACATGTACTAGTCACAGTAATTTCCTTTCTATGAGAATAGAAGCCATCACTGATCTGACAGGAAGCAAAGCTCAGGTGGTAACGAAAGTGATGGGGATTAGCTATAAATACAGATAGAGCTTTGCTTCCTTACCAACCCCTCACTTCCTGTTGTGTGGCCTGGTTCCTAATAGGCCAGAGGGTAGTACTGGTCTATGGCATAGAGGTTGGAGGCCCCTGGTTTACATAGGAAGTATCACTTCCTATTTTAATATATTCATATCAGTTAGGAATATGGATGCAAACAACAGAAAAACCAACCAATAGTAGCTTGAACACTAGGCCTATATTTTACTAGCTGGCTGCCATCTATCTTTAGTCTTATTAGGTGAGAATGAAGCCATTAAGAACACATATCTTTCCATTGCTCTCTGAGATTCTTTTATCGTCATGCCATTGCCTCACAGGCATGGACACACTCCAGCTTCAGATGTCCTGGTCTCTTTTTTAAGGCAAGAAATGAGGAACAAAAACTTTCCCAGAATCTCCCCAGCAGATCTTCTAAGATTTTACTGGCCAGAAATAGTCTTGTGGCTATTCCTCATGACACAAGAGCCTGGGAAATTGGCTTCCTTAATCATGACCATTTCCTAGGGCTATTGCCAGTCTAATAAAGAAAAAACCAGTACTACATTATCAGACAAGAAGGCAATTAAGATTTTTTAAAGGGTTAATAATAAACATATATGACCTTTATAATCAGGAGAAAATGTCAGTGCATTTAAGACTTGAAAAGACTCTAGGGGTACTCAATGTCACAAACAGAACTTTTTCTGGAAGAGATACGTGAGGAGACAGCAGAGAGCAGGACTTTCCACTTACAGGTTTCACTCACACAGGTGGAGACCAACTTGGCAGCTTCCTGGGGCTTAGATCCCCACTCTGTCCTGCTGTGGCCCTCCCTAGGGGCTCTCTCCATTAATAGATACATCATTACTCCTAGGGCTGTTTTCTGATATTGATTTGTGGGAACTAGAATGGATTGATTGTGTTTTAAGAGAGCAAGGGCAAAATTTCATGAGTTATCGGTCTTGCTGGCTAAACATAACTTCGATCTGCACAAGTTTTGGACTGATCTCTGTTCTCAGATTGTACACAAGTGCTCCAGGAGCCAAGGGTAGGCAGGCGATATTCACATGTTGGAGGGACAGGTGTATGCATGTGGCTGGCTCTCTTTCAAAAGAGTTTGACTGGAGAAATGTTAAGAAACAAACATAGACACCCCACAAACAGTGCTGTTGAAGTTAAGAAGCCATAAACAGACCTGCTCTGATTACATAAAGGCACTGCATAATGAGAGATCCAAATTGTGAGTCTTTCAATACCACCCATAAAAGAGAGGAACCATGATCTGGAAAGCTGGCACAAAGAACTCATTTAAGAAAAGCTGCTTCCAGAAGGTCGGCTCCTTAGGAGACTTGTCTTTCTTACTTAGCACTCTGGGATATGGGAGGTACTCAACAAATATTTCTGGAATTCATAATATTAGTCCTCAATGGCAGTTGTTGGGAATCATGATCATTCCCCATAAGGCATTTCTTTTGCACAGGCACTGGGCTGGGCCTTTCCTTCTAAATAAATTATTTTAATCAACACTGATATCATTCCTATGAATCAGGGAGGATCATCCCCTCATATCTTTGGAAACTGAAGTTTAGAGAGATAAAGCAGATTTCCAAAATCATACTGTGGGGAGTCACACCAGGAAGGTGGGAGTTGGAGGTGTCAGGCTCCAAAGGGAGCGCTCAGAACTTCATTGAACAGAACTCAGACACAGGTTTCCAGGGAACACTATGTTGGTCAGAGCCCTGGTCCTACAGATCACAGCTAGTTCCTCACTCCCAGACTAGGAGTCCTGGCCAGATTTCTAGATTGAGAGAGAAAAGAGAGTTGAGTTTTGCCTCCAAGTTGCTCAGTCTGGATGGCGGTTCAGATGTTGTTTAATAATCATTTGGTTGTTAGAAACAGAAATTCACTCAAGCTGCACTTTTTCTCCTTTTCTCCCTGTTCACAGTCTAATACAGATGCCATGACAGCGTTCTCTGCCCTCTCTTTATATCGCATCAGTCCCAGTAACCCACTGACACTGACAACTATGTCTAAGCCCCAATTGCAAACTAATGAGGACCTGACAGGTCCCATAATACTCAGCTTACTCTGGATCCACTAAGGTGAGGCATGCAGCAGAGTCATATCTGTTTATCTTCTCCCATGGGTCAGACACTGTGCCAAGACACAGGGGAAGCAGAGGGGTCCAATCTCAGGAAGGTACAGCAACCTTGAAGCCAGAAGGAACTCCTGTATCTTGGGCTACCACTCTGTGCTCTGTACGTTGGCCTCATCCTCTCTCAACACAGATCCACTTTCTCCCTCCACATGACAGAAGCAGGCTGCTGACAGTATTGCACCTTCTTGTTACTTCTACTACTACACAAGAATTGGTTAGCTAAGGTTCACTTTTAAAACCCTGGGGAAATATTCTGATTGGCTAGTTATGAACAGGTGACCACCCTGTTCCAATCAAAACTGTCTAGAGGGGTAGTGTCCTAAAAGTGCCCAGTTGCCCTTACAGAAAACCAGTGGTCCAAGACAAAGCCACCAATGTATTGTGTGATGACAATCTGTTTGCTTGTTTCCTCTGCTATCCTTCATTCCTTCCGAAATGGTCCCAAACTCAGCAAACATGGCTGTTTCTCTTTTATCCTATCTTATTCCATAACCAGTGTTCCAATGCTCTGGTGCAATCCTTTAAACCTTTCCCATATCTTTTGCCATTCCAGGAACTTCTTCCCTCCCTCAATCTCTCCTTTCCTTTCTTCTTTCCTTCCTTCTTTCCTTCCATCCATCTCTCCTCTGTGTGTTTGTGTGTATGTGTGGGTGGGCAGTTAACTGCTCTAACTTTACACAGCCCTCCTATGAGGTTTAAATTTTATGCCTCATAATTTGGTTCTTCACATGCCAATATTCCAATTAAAGACTTCAAATGACCATTTCTCCTTGAAGGAATTGGCTCTGGCAGACCAAAAGCATATTGTCTTATAGATTATTTATCTGTCATGGATTTTTTTTCGAGGGGGTGATATTAACTTTTTTTTCTTTGAGACTATTTTTAGAGCAGTTTTAAGTTCGTGGCAAAGTTGATCAGGAAGTACAGAACTCCCCCCACTCTCATTACACACAGCCTCTCCCCACAGTATCAACCTACCCCACTGGAGTTGTATAATTTATTACAATTGATGAATTTTTTATTTATTACAATTGATGAACTGACACCTTTTTGTTGTCCAGAGCCCATAGTTTGCATGAGGGTTCACTCACTCTTGGTGCTGTACATTTTATAGATTTGAACAAATATGTAATGGCACATGTCCACTGTTATAGTGTCATCATGAGTAATTTCATTGCCCTGAGAATTCTCTGTGCTTCACCTATTTATCCCTCCCTCCCTCCCATCTTCCCTCCAGCCCTGGCAACCACTGCTGTTTTACAGCCTCTGTAGCTTTGACACTTCCAGAATGTCGTATGATTGAAAAACATACAATATGTAGTCTTTTCCATTTAGTTCTCCTACTTAGTTATATGCACTTAAATTTGTTTTGTATCTTTTCATAGCTTGATAGCTCCTTTCTTTTTTAGTATTGAATAATATTCCATTGTGGGGGTGGATGTCCTATAGTTTATTTATCCATTTACCTATTGAAAAGCTTTTGCACAGCAAGAGAAACCACCAACAGAGTGAAGAGACAACTCACAATGTGGGAGAAAATGTTTGCCAGCTGTCCCTCAGATAAAGGTTTATATCGAGAACATATAAAGAACTCAAAAAATCAGTCCTCCCAGATTTAAAGACCCAATCCAAAAATGGGCATCTGAGATGAACACATATTTTTCAGATGAAGAAGTATAAACATCAAATAAATATGTGAAAAAATGTTCAACATCACTGGTCATTTGAGAGATGCAAATTAAAACAACACTGAGATTCCACCTCACCCCAGAAAGAATGGCTAGTATTAAGAAGTCAATCAATAACAAGTGCTAGAGGGGCTGTGGGGAAAAAGGAACCCTTCTCCACTGTTGGTGGGAGTGTAGACTGGTGCAACCACTGTGGAAGTCAGTGTGGAGATTCCTCAAAAAGCTAGGATTGGAAGCCCCATTTGACCCAGCTATTCCCCTTCTGGGTATCTTCCCAAAAGAATAAAAAACATCAAACCACAGCAATAGATGCACACCTATGTTTATAGTAGCACAGTTTATAATAGTCAGATCTTGGAAACAATCTAAATCCCCATCGACTGAGGAATGGATAAAAAAGATGTGGTATTTCTAAATAATGGAATACTACTCAGCTACAAACAATGATAAACTGGACCCTTTTATACTTAACTGGATATGCTTTAACGTTATACTTATTAGTGAAATAAATAAGTCACACACATAAATATTCATATATAGGTGTGTGTGTGTGTGTGTGTGTGTGTGTGTACACAAGTTTTCAACTCCTTTGGGTAAGTAACAAGGAGGATAATTGCTGGATTGCACGGTCAATTATGTTTAGTTTTTATAAAACAACAAAATGGTCTTCCAAGGTGGTTACACCATTTGGCATTCTTACTTTACGTGAATGAAAGCCAGCATTTGGGGTTGTGAGTGTTCTGGATTATGACCGTTCTAATAGCCATGCAGTGGTATTTCATTGTTGTTTTAATTTGCGTTTCTCTGGTGATACATGGTGCAGAGCATCTTTTCATTGTACTTATTTACCATGTCACTATCTTATTCAGTGAGGTGTCTGTTGAAGCCTTGGGGTCAGTTGTTAATCAGTTTGTTTTCCTGTTTTGAATTTTAAGAGTTCTTTGAATGTTTTGGATAGCAGTCTTCAATCAGATACGTCTTTCGGAAATATTTTTTCCCAGTTCGTGGTTTGACTTCTCATTTTCTTCATGCCTTAGATCTTAGCAGCGAGATTTGAAAACACAAAGCAAAAAACTAACCATTTGCTCTGCTTTGTGTTTTTGCTTTAGTTTTATATTGTTTCTTTCCTCAGGCACTAAACCTAAATTTTAAAGTGGAAAGAGACTCAGGCCAACGTGCTAGAAGGAATTTCCAAGAGAAAACATGTTGGGTAATCTTCTAAAATATTTATCAGTGACACAGGTATTATAGTGTAGTGAGAAGTAATTTGCCAAGGGTATCAGTACATAAAGTCAGAGTACTGTGGGAGCGGTGAGAATAGAAATATTCATTCTTCCAGGAAGAAGCTGCTGCAAAAGGATGTATAAGGTGGTCCTAGAGGAATGAGGGGTACCCAACAGGCCGGCCAACGAGGACCACTGCGCACATTTGCAGCACGCAGAGGAAGGGTGAGAAGCCTGAGAGGTGGCCAATGCCAGCTGGGAGATCCATAGTCTTTTGCTAAGGGGCATTGGCGGCCACTTGTCACATAATCTCATAAAAATAGTTTTAAATCTAGCTGTATGCTGATGGTTCCCACATGCATGTCCCTAGCCTGGTCCTCTTTGGTGAACTCCATGCTCTTCTATCCAACCTTCTGTCTAGTGGGCACCCCAGATGTAACACATCCAGAATTCAGCCCCTGGCCATCCCTTCTGAGCCCTCTGTACCCTCAGTCTTGGCCTAGCTCACGTATTGGAAACTCCCTTTCCCAGTTGTTTAGCCATGAACCCACACATCATCTTTGCTTTCTTCTTCTCTCCTTTATACTTTACACCCAAATGTGTCAGCCTGGAGACTCAGGGCAAAAAGAGGTCCCTCTGCTGAAGGCACAGTTCATTTTTAGCTCTGAAGAGGAGGATAAGGCAGGTGCCATTTGAGAGAGAAATACAAATTGGCCAGGCGGAGACCAGTGAGGTTCAGGATCAGGAAGGGAGTGCTCCAGGGAGAAATGACCTGTGCAAAGGGCACAAAAACGGAAGTAAGAGGTCTCGTGTGGAGACGTCAGGAGGATCAGTCTGGCTGAGGGTAGGAGCTGCAGGGGCCAGGTGAAGCCAGGCTGCAGGAGCAGGTGGAGTCTGGCTAGCACTTGCAGGTCCTGTCAGTTCCCTTGCTCTGCAGCTCACCATGCAGGTCCCTCGTGAGCTGTCACGAGTCCTCACCGTGTGTTCTTGCTCTTCCTCCATTCACCCAGCCGCGTACCCGGTGCCTGAGTGGCCGCCCTTGGCTCTCAGCCAACTTCCTCTGTGTTCCGCTTTGGACCTTGGTTCCTGTTGTTCTCTCAGTTCTGTAATTTCCAAGTACCCATGCACAGGCCAGCCCTTGCTGGTGAGACGGGAAATGCAAACAGGGAAATGAGAAAAATAAAGACGTTGCAGTATTAAGCAAGCAGAAGCCCATTTCTGCCTGCGTGTTACTACAATGCAGGAAAATGGCTGAACATTTTGAATGTGAGTGGGATGCTGGAATCTAGAATGCTCTGGCTTAAGAAATCCAAACTAAATGGTATGCACAAAATTCACGTCGAGGGATACTCTTGTTGGGATGTAGTCTATCCCTGTCAAAATTCATGTTGCAATTTAATTTCCATTGTGGTGTCTTTGGGAGTTGGGGCCTTAAAAAATGGTCTGGCCATTAAAAGTGATCGATGCTGTTCTACGGGATTGGGTTCAATTTTTTGGGAGTAAGTGAGTGCTTGTGTTCAGGGGACTAAATTCTCTACAGAGAGAATGGGCTTTTGCAAAGATAGGGTGTCCCTTGTACCTCATCTTTTGTGCATGCCCTCCTTTTACCTATCCACTTTCCACCATGAGTCGAAAGAGCAAGAGACACAGTGTCATGCTCTAGGACATCCCAGCCTGTAAATCATGAGCCAAAAATAAATTTCTTTCCTTGTGTATTTTGTTGCAGAAACAGGAAAGGGGGAAAAAAATGAAGATAGGTACCCTAAGGGGAAAAGTTCCTCAAATAGGTAAGTAATTATTAAAATAAGAGGCCTTTAGGGTTTCTAATTGGGAAGGGATATGATGTGAATATTAAGATACCACAGTAAAAGAAGACAAACTTATTTTAAATGTGATTCCCACGTTGAAAGTTTTGTGGGTGATTCTTTGGGTGAAGGGTGGTGATTGCCACTAAATAGCTTTTTACACCGGGACCTCCTTGTAGTTCTATTGTGGGTCACAGAACCAACTCACTTATCTGTTGTTGATAAAAGGCTCTCAGGCCCATGAAAGTATAGTGCTCATGCCTGTCTATCTGTATGTCTGTCTGTCTATCTATCTATCCATCTATCTATCTATCTACCTTCTACGTTTAAAATGCCAGAAGGAAGCCTTAGATTCCAGGGGAAACAAGGTTCAAACTGCCCTACAGACACAACCCAGGACATATAGGTGGCCAAGGCAAACAGGGTCTGCTCAGCATGAGTTCATAGACAAAAATGACAAAGCATACCAGGAAATGAGCTATTGAGGGAAAGACGCAGTGGGCACAACCATGGGGATCATCTGTCCCCAGGATCTAGAGATAAAACAACAACCTGAAAGAGCTCTGCACCTGAGCCTGTTCAGTGAGATGGAGGAGGGAGAAAACAAGGCAGAAATAGGAGACAAGGAAAAAGAATAGGTTGGCGTGTGGTAGAACCAGGACTCACACCCAAGACCAGAGCTGAGCCAGCCCAAAGCTGAGCTTGGTGTTTGTGTGTGAGGGACAGATTCTCTGTTCTGAGCAGGCTTGCTGGTTTAATTCTTGTGAGATTTGGGTTCCCCTAGAAAGTTGCTATGGTTTTCTGGAAAAAATAGATCAATATACTAAACCCTATTTGTTCCAGAGGTGATGGGTATGGTGGAGAAAGTAAGGGCTACTTGTTACTCTTGAGGGTTTTAACCAGGATTTGGACATGGAGGCCACGTCAAAGCACAGACAGTATTTTGTCATTTCATTCATTCATTCATTCATCCAGCCATTCATTCATTTTTTTAAACAAGCAGTATCCATAGACTCCTGGGAGCAACCAGACAGACCTCGGTGTGAATCCTGGCTTCTATAACCTGGCCAAGTGACTGTCTTTTGCAGGGTCCCTTTCTTCAACTTGTGAATGGGAATAATGACGCTTTTCTCATGCAAGCTTATAGGGAGGCACAGAGCAGAGTCTTGTGAAGCACAGACTGAGGGGGCTTGGCAGTGAGGGTCACGCCCACCTCTGGGTACACAGATTTGCTCCAGCCGCAGGACATGGGTGGAGGGCAGGAAAGAGCTCAGAGCAGGAGGGGATGGCTGAGAGCCCTGGCACCGAGACAAAGAGGCCGCTTCATGAAGTCTCACCCTCCCAGGCTGCCGCTTCCTCCCCTGCCGCCCCCACAGCGGATTCCACTCTGTCCCATTGTTTTGCTTCTAGATCTGCTTTTGTGCCAGTTTTCAGGGGGCCAGCATGCCACAGAGTTCACCCTGGAGCCAACCCAGCCTCTGCACTGTCCCTTGCTGCCTATGCCCGCGTATGTCGAACCTGCTGTGCCTCTGCTTCTGCAAGCACCATCTCCTTCCATCTCAGATTAATAGGCTCCTTCCCTCTCCTTGCACACCCTGCCTTCCGGCCACATGCCCACAGACAGTCACACAGAGGGACACAGACAGACACACACCAGTCCCCTCATCCCAGGGACCCAGAGATGGCAGATCTCGCTCTCACTGGCCCCAGTCTCCAGACCTGTGACACCTGGGATTCCAGATCAGCTCATGGCCCCCCAGGTTAGCCCAGGTCTCACCAAGAAGGGCAGGAGAAGATTGAGGAATCCTAGAAACAGAGACTCCCATGGACAGAGTCTCTGAAGACCAGACACTGGGACATGAACAGAACTTGACTCCGAAATACACCTATGTAATCATGGGGTCAGAGGGACCCACAGAGCTACCATATATTCACAGATACTGTTATGAGCTGAATTAGGTCCCTGCAAATTCATATGTTGAAGTCCCAACCCCCACTACCTCAGAATGTGACTGTAGGTGGAGGCAGGGCCTTTGAAGTGGTCACTAAGGTTCAATGATCAGAGTGGGCGCTGATCCAGTATGACTGGTGTCCCTACAAGAAGGACAGATCAGGACACAAACACACACAAAAAAGTTGACCTTATGACCTTCCAAAGGCAAGATGGCCCTACAAGCCCAGGAGATGGACCTCAGGTGATATCAGACCTACTGAGAAGTTGACCTTGGACTTCTGACCTCCAGGACTGTGAGGAAAGCCACATTTGCTGTTTGAGCCCCTGGTTCATGGTACTCTGCATGGCAGGGCAAGAAAACTAATATATGTGAAGTCTAAGAGTCCCCCAGGATCTGCCTAGTGAACCCATGCCCCTCGTCACCTCCATGGCCTCACACAGAGCCCCAGAGTCAGCGTGTTCCCACAGAGTGGAAGTCCAGGGCCTGCTAGCGAGCCCCGTTTCTTACCAATCTTCTGAGGTCACCCAGATACAAGAGGACAGTATACCAGGAACTTTCTCCACTGTGGAAAATGCTGAGACAGTAACAACTCACACGTCAAGTTCCAATTATTGATATTAAAGCCTTTAACGTTTCCAATCATTCTTTAGGGTAGGTGCTGTTATCAAAATCTCCATTCAAGAGATAGCAAAACTGAGGCACAGAGAGGTCAAGTAACTTTTTTAAGATCACACAACCAGCAAATAAAGAACTGGGATGTGAATCAAGGGAGCCTGGCTCAAGCTGAGCTCTGAACCATGGGTCACTCTGCCACCAGGAGGAGAGGCAGAGCTGGGATACAGAAGAACTCAAATCCCTGGCCAAGAAGGGACTAAGCCCAAATGCTTTCCTAGCAGCACAGACTTTCCTTAGGCACCAGGTGCTGGGGGAAGCCCAGCACTCAGGGCTGTGGCACAAGGTCCAGGGTTTAATGCAGCATGAAAACCTGAGCCCCTTGTTCAGGAAGCAATGAAAAATACTAAAAAGAGGAGCTTTTGTCTGTTGTCAGTGTTCTCTCTCTGTCTCTCTTGACTTGCAATGATTTTTATTTGTTATGCCATGTTACTATAAGTAAAGAAATAATATTTTAAATTGTTAGCATGCGTTTTACGTTACAGTTTTCAAAGTCACTTTCAAATGCAAATAGTAGAGTATTGTTACTTTCTAACTTATTTTGTAGCTCACATAGAAGGATGCATTTTGTTCATTCTAGAACCATGGAAACTCTGCTTCCAACTAACTCCACTGATTTCTTTCTACTTCACTGCACACATTGTATCCATCAGCTTTCCCAATACTGGGACAAAATAGCCTGCTATTTCCAGGAGAAGAGGTTTAGGTATTTGGCAAGATTTCCCAAGATTTCAGTCCATGGTTGGCTGATTCCAAGGCAGAAACACCATGGCACAGGGTACTTCATGGAGACTGGGTAGCAGAGTACAGAGGAAGAGCACCAGGGACCAGATAGAGTCCCCCAGGGACCCACCCAGGCACACCCAGAAGTATGCTTTACTAATCTCCTCAGTGACACCCAAGCCAATCAAGTTGACAGTCAAACTTCGCTGTCACACACACACACACACACACACACACGTACATGCACATGCACACTCATCCAACTCATGGTGTCTCCCTTCAGCTGCTTCCTTTCCTTCCGTGTCACAGTTTTCAGCTTGCATAGTTGGCTAATACTGGGAGGTCACATGAATCCCAAAAGACCTGGTAGGGGAAGGTGGGAGTGGTCTTCGTGTTTCTTAGAGTACCTGTACTTTCCTTTTACGGTCCAAGCACATTCTGATTTGAGGGTAAAATGTGTCCTCTTGGGGCTGTGGCACCCTGCTGAATCATGGAACTACCACACTTCCCTTCTAATTGCCTTGAGTTTCAGTGGTCTTGGAGCACTGTGGGTCTATTAGAATTCTGCCATCTTGGGGCTTCGAAAATGTCCCTTGTGAATGGAAAGACAAGGACCTGTGGTCACTTCCTCTGTTCACATGCACATTCCTTTGTCTTCTGGACTTGGCTTTCAGAATACAGGTTCAAAGGCAAAATTATTAAGAATTTCAGAACAGCAACAGCAAAATGTTCAACTAAGCTCAGGACTTTCCTGAGCATAGATGTGATTTTCCAGGTCTCCTGCCCATGAATCTAGCCCTGCTGTCCCAGGTGACATTCCTCCCGCGGCTCACAGCTCCTTTCTAGTTCTGTTGGCCCAGTCACTACCTCTCAGAAAGCCTGTAGCCTCCCTGGGTCTCTTTTCTGGCAGGGGCTCTCCAACCTGGTCCAGTTATCTGCCTTCTGTCAGAGACCTGCCAGTGTGTGGAAGTCCATCCTTCAAGCCAACCTAATTTCAGTATGTGAGTAGGTCAGGGCTATGTTGTTGTGACAAAATACCTGAGAAAATCAGCTTAAAAGGAGGAAAGGTTTATTTTGGTTCAATGTTCCTGAGATTTTAGTCCATGGTGACTTGGGATCTGTTGCTCTTGAGCCCTGTGTCAAAGCAGAATATCATGGTAGAAGCAAATGGCAGAGGAAACTGCTCTATGGTGGCAATGAAGCAGAGACAAAGAGAGAGGAGGGGCTAGGGTCCAAGTGCATACTTCAAGGGTATGCCCCATGAACAACTTTTCCCAATAGCATCATCAGCTAGGGCCCAAGCCTTTAACATAGGAGCTTTTGGGAGACATTTAAGATACAAACCATAACAGTAGGGAAAGCATGAGACATGCTTTTTACCTATTTTGAAGGGCAATGAGCACTTCTTAGCCTTAGACACTGACCTTAGCGATCCAATCCCTGTAAGTGCCACCTGGGGTTACTACCTTTCAGCTGTGGGCCCAACCTGGGTTCTGAGTTCCAGATGCCTTTGCCCAGCTGCCTGCAGTCTGCTTTCATCTGAATGTCCCCAAGCATCTAGGACCTGGAGTTACTTGCCTGCTTCCTGCTCACCTCTGTGTTAGGAGCTGCTGTCTCTGCAAAACTAGGGAGCCAGCCTTGTGCCCATACCCTCCCCCCACCATCCTATCGAGTCTACCTCCACATGGCCATTCACTTCTTCTCTGGGGCATCCTCCCACACCGTCAGCATGGATCTTATTATCCATCACTGGAACCGTGGCAGGAGTGGCTCCACACTCTCTTGTCACTGCTGCCCTGTCACTGATTTCTGAAGTATGGATTTATCATGCTTAGAAACTTCCCCAAGCTTTCCAATGATTCTGGAGAAATTTGCATTCCTTAGTGTTGTGTAACAAGATAAGCAACACCCCCCCCACCCCTGAAAATAATCCCCTGAAGACTAAAAACAGTAGAGGGGGGCATTTGGACCTGGGACCAAAGGTGGAGGTACCCTCTGCTCTACAGGGCAAAGACTGAGATGCAGACAGAGAATTGGCCTAGGCTCACAGAACAGTCAGAGTTGGAATACCCCTCCAAGTAGACAGTGTGAGGTGCTGCAACACTCATTTTCCATTCATTGGGAGAAAACACTCAACACCTGCAACTTAAAGGAGGAGAGTCTTATTTTAGCTCACAGTTTCAGTGGGTTCAGTCCATGGCAGATCAGCTGTAAGACAGAAATGGTGGGTGAAAGAGCCTGGTGAAGGACAGCTGCTCAATCCACAGCAGTCAGGAAGCAGAATCTGAATGGAGCAGCAAGGATGAGAATGTCCTCTTCCAGATCATACCCCAACAACTCTCAATTTCTAACATCGTGTCTCATCTCTGAACAGCACATTCAGCTATGAACTCATCAATGACTAACTGACTGATACATATAGTGCCTCATGTGACAATAACCTCCCAAAAGCCACACCTCTAAATATTTAAGACTCAGGTGACATTCTGGACCTGAATCCTAAGAGGTGCATTGGGAAAAATGGGTTGGTGCAGGGAAGTGAGGAGCACTCTGAGAAGCTGGGCTGAGGTGCATCTAAAACAATCATGTAAACAGAAGCTGAGTCCACCATGGCTGAGTGTTGGAGAGACTGCTGTGTGATCACCAAGATCTTTACCTCTTCCTAAGCACCCAGCTGGACTACATTTCTCAGCCCCCCTCCCCCACCTGCAGTGAGGTGGAGCTACACGACAAGTTCTGGCCAATAGCATGTGAGGCAGGGTAATTTTCAGGCCTGCAAGATGTCACCTTAAGAGCCACAATGTGGAAGGGTCCTGGGTTCACATAGCTCACTGCCCCTTCTTGCACATGGGCATGTGTAGTGACATGTTCCTGTTGTCAAGGCAAGACATGTTGGTGTTGTTAGTTGTAGTACTTAACTTGTCCTGACTAACCCATGATTTCTTCATTACACTCTGAAAAACGTCTTCCCATCAGTGCAGGCGGTATTTGTCTCTAAGTTTAAGGGCTGTCACTGGGCTGACAGCCAGCCTGATTTTTCTATTTTTCTTTTCCTCTGTACAATCAACACGTGCAACTTAAAGGAGGAGAGTCTTATTTTAGCTCACAGTTTCAGTGGGTTCAGTCCATAGTAGACCAGTTGTAAGACAGAAATGGTGTGGATTATGCCTATTCCTCCCCAGTAACTGTGGATTGAACCTAGGGCCTTTGTACTGGGCTACAACCCCAGCCACTGCCACTCTCCCCACAAAGATAGGGTCTTGCTAAGTTGCCCAGGCTGGGCTCTAACTTGTAATCCTCCTGCCTCAGCCTCCCAGAGTGCTGGGATTATAGGAATGCACCACTATGCCCAGCTATACATAATTATCTTTTAATCATACAGGCTGTCCATAAAGACCATCTCACTCTCCTCATTTGTAAAAATATGGAAATATTAACAGTTAAATACAAGTCCCTTCTTAGTCCTTCCTACCCTCTGACCCATCACCACCACCATTGTACAAGGTCCTTTTCCACAGTCTCAAATGTTGTTATAGTAAGGGTTGTCAGATTCAAAATGGAGTCACTTGTGTCAAATCTGACAATATGCAGCTGGGAAAAGACACAAGCTAAGGATGTCAACCATAGTTTGCTTGAGAATAGGAGTAATTACAAGGAAGTTTTCCAAACCACAGCTCACTATATTAGTCACCTAAAGAACAGTCAGTAGCTCCAGGAGCACCATTTCTGCAAAAACACTTGTCTGACACTGTCTCAAAAACCCAAGTCAGGGCCAGGAGTTTGGCTCAATGGCTTAAGTGCCTGACTGGCAGGCGCAAAGTTGTGAGTTTGATCCCTGGTGCCACAAAAAAACAAAACAAAACAAAACAAAACAAACCCCCAAGTCAACAAAATGGCCTAGTATGACTTTAAGATGACAAGCTTTACCTAGCAGCTGCCACCAGTCACTGGTCAGAGCTTAACAGTCCCCCAAAAACACTACCAGTCCCGATGAACTTACTTGCGAAATAGTTTATGTAACTTTTCTTTCTTTCGCATTACAACCCCAACCCTCTCTTTTGCTCTGTGAACATAGCAGAGGCCACCTGTGTCTGCAGATGTGTTCCAAACTGCAATTCTATTCTCTGTATATCCTCAGGTAACTCCCTTGCTTGGAGACTTGTCTATCATTTCTTGTTGCAACTATTCTTAACCCCCTTTGGATTGTTCTTTCAAATCTTTTCATGATTTTTTGTTTGTTTGTTTGTCTTTACCTTTGAGACAGGGTCTCCCTGTTTATTAGGTTGGTTTTGAACTATGTAGTCCAGGTTGACTTTGAACTCATGGCAGTCCCCCTG
>RJWM01010987.1:0-61438 GCA_004363535.1 Dasyprocta punctata
GCAGAAGAGGCTCCTGAGGGCGATGCCTGCTGACTCCATGTTGCCTGTGTCCCCAAACACAAGGCCCCGGGGGACAATGTCAATGTCATCTTTGGGGAAGAGGACCAGGGGAGATGGAGAAATGGAGGGAAGGGCCGACCCTTCAGCTGGGTGGACTTTAGCCCACGGAACCCAGTGGCCTTGCTCAGCTGTGCCCGGCGTGGGGGAGACAGGCTCACCTGTGGAACTCTCCCCAACCTTGGTGGCATTGCTGGGCCCCCTCTTGAGAGCAGGCTTTAGGGGCTTGTGCGTCTCTCCACGGGCTGGGGGGAAGCCCGAGTCTTCTGTATTCACCTGCAGAGGCAGGAAGGGGCTGGGAGGCTGCAGCCCAGATGGCCCCCTACATTGTCTTCCTATCAGTCTGTACAACGACACTTCCAGAGCGTGGGTGGCTTTAATCACCTGGAAGCGGACGGAGGTCTCGGGACTGGCGAGACCGTCCTGATCTGATGGTGGCGACATCTGGGCCTTTCTGCGCTCCTGCATGTGCTGCCGCCGGCGGGCCGAGCTCAGCTGGGCCCCCAGCAACGCCACCACCTGTGAGCGCTCAATGGAGCCCAGCAGGATCATGGACTCTGGAGACAGCAGGTGGGAGGGCTCAGGAGCTGGAGGTGAAGCCTCCCACCCTCGGCCTTCTCCTGCACCCGGAGCGGGGCCTTGGACACAGGTGACCAAGGGGGACCAAGGAGACCGGTCCTAGGTTCTCTGCCCCTTCCCGACAGGTGACCCTGGGAGACGCCCGGAGAAACGAGGGCCCCTCCTGGCCTCACCAGGGGACTCCACCAGAGCCAACATCCGGCCCTTGGTCCTGTGCAGTGCCAACCGCAGGTCCCGGAAGGTGCAGTTGAGGGCCACATGGGGAACGTCTCGAACCATGATGTCCTCTACTCGCACCCGGTACTGCCTGGGGGTAGAGTGGGTACTCAGTCTGTGGTCAGCTGAGAGCGGCCCAGAGCACCACCATGCTAATGCCAAGAGGAAGGTTCCAGAACCCCAGGGGACAGAGACTAAGGGCCAACAAGATCTCCCCACCCTTTCTTCCAATCAGTCGGGCCCGCTACAGCACCCCTGGGCGAGGGCACCTGACCAGAGGGGGCACAGCAGCCTGTCTCCCGGCTTCCCGCACTCAGAACCTTGCTGGGATGGTGTGCAGGGGAGGGAGGTGTCCTCCGAGGCACTCTGCCCTCTCCCACACCCCCTTGCCACCCGGCTCCCCCGTACTGGTGGCGGCCCCAGCCCAGCTCAGGCAGGTAGGGCAGTTTCTTGATCCGGATGATGCTGTCGTAGAGTGAGGGCTGCAGGCTCTGGGCGACAGCGTTGGCCAGGATGACAGCGATCATGACAGGCAGGATGTGGGCGATCTGGCCGGTGAGCTCAAACACGATCACGGCCGTGGACACGGTGTGTGTCACTGCTCCCGCCAGTGCGGCCGCCCCTGGCAACAGCTCCTCTCAGTCTCCCCAGAAGACCCTTTGGCCAGGCCAGCTGGGAGGGGAGGCAGGGCCTATGGGGGTCCCTCAGGGCTGCCCCAAGTGGTCCTTAGGAGTGGGGCTCTGGGTCTGCCAGCAGGGGGCACCAGAGGCTTTAGGCTCTGTGGCCCAGTCGCAGGGCCTTCGGGGCACAGGCAGACTGGGGGCACTGCTGGGGGTGGAAGTGCTTGCCTAGCAGACAAGACGCTAGGACCTCAAACCAGACCCAAACAGCCTCAGAGTACTCACCAACCACTGCGTAGCCCCCAGGCACAATCCGGTAGGTGCTGCCGTCCGTGTGAATCCCGTCTGGGAACCAGGCGGCCATGCTTTCGCCCACCAGGCGCCCGAATGCTGCTCCTTCAGGGTGCAGGGGGGTGGGAAGAGAAAGAGGTAGTGGAGGGGGAGGGTGGGGGCACTAGGAAGAGAGAGGGTCAGAGGGTGGGGGAGGGGCTGATGGGTTATTCAGCGCAGGGGCAGCTGTGCAGGGTGGGGGTCAGGGCTAGGGCTGGACCAAAAACCCACTCCTGGGCAGAGAGGGGGTGGTGGGGAGGTGGCCTTAGGGTCGGAGGACGGAAGTAGGTGGGGAGGACAAGTGAAAACTCACCAATGACAAAGACAGGCATGAAGGCCCCGCAGGGCACTGGGATGGTGGTGGCCAGGGCTGACATCCAGAACTGCAGGCAGGAGGCGACTCAAACAAGCTTCCCACGGGGCGCCCGCCTTGCTTGTGGGCAGGTGTGTTTTACCCAGCCATCCCCGCATCCCCACAGGGGACGGGAAGAGGAAGGACTCTGAAAGCAGCTGACTTGGGTTCAACTCCTCACACAGCTGTCTAACTAGGTGACTTCTGGCCCATTACTTAAACTCTTGGGGCTTCTGATCCCCTTTTTGAACACTGAGATAAGAGTACTTTTCCCTTAGCGTGGCTGGGAGGCTGGGGAGAATGAATCCATACCGTGTGTGAACACGGAGCACCTAGTAAGCCCGCATGTTACTAGTGGTGTACACGGAGGGAAGCGGCCCCCCACCTTCATGAGGATGAAGATGACCAGGGTGAGGAAGACGTTGGCACGTGGCGGGTTCCAGGCCTGTGAGGTGCTGGGTGGTTCTTGCTCCTCCACCAGGCCCTGGCGGACCCACGTCCGGTTGTCAAACAGGGTAACCAGTGTCTCTTTCTGTGAGAGCTAAGGGTGAACAGGCGCTTCAGGCTGGGACACAAAGAATGCTGGGATGGGGGTCCCCCAATCATGCTGCGCACACGGCTGGAGAAGGAATGCACGGGAGGGGAAAGGGCGCGTTTCTGTTCTTTCCTGTCCTGCCTGGGGTTACCTGGCCCGCCATGAACTGTCCAAAGCCAGGGGGGAAGGTCAGAGTGGAGATCAGCAGGGTCACCAGCGCTGGGAAGAGCAGGCGTCTAGAGATGGGGTTTCACAGCATCAGACACAGGTGGCGCCTCCCACACCTCAGGGCTGAGGTCAGAGCAGAGCTGAGGTCGCTTTTGCTGCTCCCGACATGCGGGGGCCCAAGGGCGATGGTGGACCCGGGTATTAGCAGAGGTGGGGAACCTGACCCCAAGGCTGTAAGTAGGTGGCAGCAGGAGGAGGACAGTCTATCATCCCCAATGCTGTCCTGGACACTTGGACAACTGTGAGCTGTCACTCTGCCCTCCACCCACAGAACCTCAGCGGGGGCGTGCACTGTGTGACGGGGGAGACATCTCTCTCTCCCTGATGCCTCAGAGGAAGCTGGGTCATTTATGAAGTTACTGCAGTGCCACAGGGAGCAGGCTGCGTTAGCTGCTTTCCCCTTCCTGAACATCAGTCCCAGTGGGAGTCACTTCTCAGGCCTCCCTATGCCTGGGCTTCCGGGTCACGGCTGACAGCTGTGTTCTAGACATTAAAAATCTCCTCCACAGGGCCGGGAGTTTGGCTCAGTGGCTTGAGTGCCTGCCTGGCAGGTGTGAGGTTGTGAGTTCGATCCCTGGTATGGGGTGGGTGAGGGGGAGAGGTCTCCTCTGCTCTCATAGGCCACAGGGAGGTAAACTGAGGCTTGCACATATTCCAGAGAGCACTGCTATCTGGGCCAGGCTGGAGAACCTAAAAAAGCCTCAGTCTTTGATCCCAAAAGCCCTTTGCCAGCGACTAAAAATCCCAAAGTGCCAATCTGCAGGTAATTCATATAAATACCACTAGCTGATTTCTCAGTGGAGTACCTGTTTTCGTTGTTTCCTGGCATGGAACTCAGGGCTTTCACACTGAGCTACGTCCCCAACTGGTTTTTTTTAACTTTTTATTTTGAGACAGGGTCTCCGTCACTAAATTGCCCAAGCTGGGCTTAAATGTGTGATTCTCCTGCCTCAGCCTTCCAGCATGTGGGGATTACAGATCTCATCACCAAGCCTGGGGAAGTACCTGTCTCCTACTGGTCCACTATCTCACCCCTCAGTGTCCCTCCACCCACTGTGGCCCTCATGTAACCCCAAGCAGCCTGGAGAAGACTGCGGCCAACTCACTTCCTCATGAGGAAGCGATTGATGGTTTTCTGCTTCCGCATCACCTGGACAATCTTCCGGTTCAGGTAGACAAACAGGGCTCCCCCGAAGCCACTAGCGATACTGGCGAGGGAAGAAGCGGGAAGGTAGAAGCGGGGGTCTTCCCATGGGGAAGTGGGGTGTCCCGTGCCCCCATGCCTGCAGCTCCTTACCCGATGACAGCGAAGGCTGGTAGCTCCTGAAGGTCAAAGGGGAAGTCCAGCCGGAAGCGGGTTTTGAAAAGAGCAGTGATGGTCTCTGCAGGGAAGAGTAGCAGGGGGCAGGTCCAGCCTTGTGGGTCCCCCACCTGCCCCATTTCAGGTGCCTTCGTCTCCCAGGTGCCTCCCACCTTCGTCCCGGTTCCAGACCGCCAGGACCCGGAAGATGAAGGCACTGAAGGTGGCGGCGAAGAAGCCCCGCCAGTAGTTCCGCACAGCGAAGAAGGTGGACGTGACCTCGATGCTGAAGAGGACACCTGTGAGGGGCAGGGAGTGGGGGAGAGAGCACCACACCGCCTGAGACCCAGGGACCAGGGCGGAGGAAGGAGGAGGGGACGGAGGGGCGGGGCGGGGAGGCCAAGGACAGGGCCCAGGGCCGGGCACACTGCTCTCACCGAGAGCCCCGCCTACCTCCGATGGGCGCGGCGAAGCAGCAGCCCACTCCCACTGCGCAGGCGGCAGCCAGCATCTCCGTGTTCCGGGATTCGTTCTGGTAAAGAAGTATGGTGGCTGAGGGGTGGTGGCCTGAGTCCCTTCCCCTCCCCTCCCCCAGGGCTCCCCTTACCTCATAGATCCCCCCAAAGAGGGAGAGGAACTTGCTCAGGAGGGAGGCACACATGCTTGCAATATGCACGAAAGGGCCCTAGGGGTGCAGTGGGGCTGCCGGTGAGCTGGGTGCGCAGGGCCTGGCCTCTTGCCCCTCACTCCCCCACCCGCAGTTAGTTACCTCTTTGCCCAGGGGCATCCCACTGCCCAGGGCGCAGGTCAGCCCGATGACCTTAGCCACAAAGGTTTTGAGGGTGAGGTATTCTTTGAGCACCACTCCCCGCAAGATGGTCTTCATTTCGGGGATGCCGGACCCTGGAGGGGGGCAACGGCCGGGAGAGTCACTGGATGGACTCCGTGCAGGAGGCCTGACCACTCACCGCCCTCCCCTGGCTCCTGTCATACCCACAGCCTGAGGGGCCAGGATCTGTGTGAATCCAGCTGAGAAAGTGATAAGGACGACGGGGTAGGTGACCCAGGCCAGGTACTGGAGTAAGACATTGGTGTTCAGGCCCTGAGACATCCACTGCTGGGCTGCGGGAACAGGACACGCGCTGGGCCCTCGGTGCCGCGGGGCAGCCCGCTGTGCCAGGTGGTTCCAGGGGATACTGCCCAGGGCCAGGCAGACGGCAGGGAAGGGGCCTGGGAGGCACTCATGGGGCAGAGCCCACTGTGGGTACGAGGGCGAGTAGGAGAAGGGAGGCGCGACGCTGTGGCCCTTGGGAGAGGCGGTGATTGTCTGAGGATGGGCAGTCAGATGGGCAGGGAAAGGGGTCAGTGGCCAAGTAGCCAGGGCGCCTCAGTGACTGAGGCCTGGAGGAAACAAGTCGGTCGTCCCTAGCCCACCCCGGACAATGCGAGCCCTCACCCTGCAGGCAGACGGCAATGGCATAGTCCATGGCCCAGCTGACCAACGCCATGAGGAGCCCCAGCAGGACCAGGAAGATCCAGTCTTCGCCAACTCTGGACACTAGGAATTTGTGGCAGCGCACAGAACAGACTGGGAGCAGGGAAGACCAAAGAGGAGGCTGGCACCCAAGGGCGCCCACCCAGATCAGCAAGCCCCTGGCCCCCCAGCACAGCGTGGCCAGGTTCCCTTTCCCACCCCAGGGTCTTACTGCGGCATGGAGCGCATCGACTCTGTCCATATTCCAAGAGCTCTGGGGGTGCCCGTGGGGAAGGGGGCCCCTTCCAGGGCTCAGGCCCTCCCAGGCGAATCCGAGCAGCTTCCTCTTTGGCAAAGGCCCCAAGTTCCTGAGTGTAGCGGCCATACATCTGGAGCGAAGGGGCAGAGTGTTTGTGTCATGAGTGTGTATGTGTATGGGGGGGCTGCATGGGGAGGCCGTGGGGGCTTCTGGGGTCTTGAGTCCCCTTTTCCCAGCTCCCAATTTGTGTACCCCCCTGGAACCCACAGTTCCCACTCTGGCTTGCGGTGTGGGAACAATGCACATTGCAGACTGTGGGGGCTGTCCTGGCCAGAGTGATGGGGACAGCCGAGGTATGGGGACGCAGCTCTGGGGGTGGCAGAATAATCGGTCCTCTTCTCCCAGGCCCGAGCACGGTTGCGGGGAGGGCTACTGGGGAGGAACGGGAGGGAAAACCCCCGAGGAGGGGAAAGATGGAAAAACCTAAGCCACAGTCTGAAAGTGGGAGGGAAGGTCAAAGAAGGAGGGATGGTCAAGGGCGTATGGGCACAATAAGAGCCTGGCGGAGCTGAGGGCAGCTGAGTTGGGCCCAGGAGCAGGCACGGCCCCAATCCTTATCACGTTCCTGCCTGGGCCTCTGGCCTGTGACCAACTCGGCTGCACCCCTCCCACCCACCCTAATCCCCTTGTCCTCATTTCCCCCTGTCCCCCAGCCTGCCGGCAGGCTGCCAAGCAAAAGGTGGCCCTCACTCTGGAGCTTCCCTGAGTCCAGTGGCAGACTGGGGGACACCAGAGGCCGCGGGATGGCGAGGCTGTGACTGATGCTGGGGTGATGGGACACAGGCAGAGGCGAGGAGCTGTGGCCAGACCTGCCAAGCTGGGCGTGTGTTGGGGGCTGGGGAGGAGTAGATTCCGGCTGCCACCCGCAGAGCTTCAGGACACAAAAGGGCCCCTGTTGGGGCTGGGCTGGGAGGGGGAGAGGGAGGGACAGATAGAGACACACAGAGAGAGTGAGAGATAGCAGAGAGAGAAACACAGAGGAACTAGAGAGGAGAGAGGAAGAGAGAAGAGGGAGAGGTGGGAGAGATGAGAGGAGAAGCAGCGGGGAGGAGGAAGAGCAGAGTATACAGACACGGTATAGGACAGGAGGCGACAGAAAGACAAAGGGCAGGGAGAAGGAGGAGGGGGAGAGGCCAGCGAAGAGGACCCGGGTAGAGGGCCTGACCCCGAGAGCTCATACCGGGACACTGTGGGAAGGAGATGGAGGCTGCCACCTCTCCCAGTCACACTTTTGGAACTGGGCGCTTGGGCACCTCCCCTAGCGGGTTAAGGCCCAGGTCCTCTTCTCCTGGAGAGGTTCCCTCCCTGCCACCTTCCTGGGCAAATTCCAGCCAAGCTGATAAAAAGGAGTCACAGGGGCCATTGCTTTTGCGAGGCCCTGGGTCCCCCACCCCAGTAACACAAGAAGGATCAAATAGCTTCTCAAATATCAAGGAACAGGGTGGCCATGAGTCAGCTCAGAGCCCAGGACCCCTGTTTTTAATGAGGTCAAGGGACAACCTGGGGTGGGTGCGAGCTGCATACCCAGAGCCAGCGTGGACAAAGGTCCCAATCCCACACCCATTTCGGCTTCCACCATCCTCCCTGAAGCTCCTGTTGCCCAAGGTGGCAGGCCGTCTTGGCCCAGAGGATTGACCAAGCTGACGCTGGGGCTGGGTTTGGGTCTGATCGCTGTCTGCACACTCCTGCTTCTGTGCCTAGCACGAGCTGTGTACGTGGCCGGGACACAGGGACCGTTGCAGATGTGGAGATAGGAGTGCGGAGAAAGTTCATGGGTGTGAATGGCGCTGGGGAAGGGGAGCCGGGTGCTGAGACTCGAGCTCAGGTGGTCGGAGGAGGAGCGAAGAAAACGTGCGTGCAGGGAGGGACTGAGGGGGCGACAAGCACCTGGTGTCACTGTCCTTTGCAGGCCCCCAGCTTCAGCTGGAAACTAGCAAGCGGCTTTTCAACCCTTTGGTGCTGCAGCCTGTCAGACTGCCGAGGCTCGGCTGCCCCAGCTCGGAAGGCTGAGGCGGGGATGGGGAGGCCCCCCAGTCCCCGCGCTTCCTGGGGTGAGCCGGAGCTGCGGGGCCCGGTGCACGTCTCGGGGCTCGGCTCGGCTGGGCTTACCAGGGTCTGCTCGTACTGCAGCGCCCGCGGCTCCATGCCTTCTCCCGTCGCCGCCGCCGAGGCCGCCATCTCCGCTCACTGCCCTCGCGCCTCCCTGCGCCGCGCCGGCTCCCGCCCCGGCTCGGGCTCCGGCTCCGGCTCCTGCTCCGGCCCGGACTCGGCTCCCGGCCCACAGACCCCGCGCCAGCGCCCGCGCCCGTCGGGTCCCCGCAGCCCGGGCGGCCGAGTGCAGAGTGCGGCGGGTCCCGGCGGGCGCCGCAGCGCAGCCTCCCGCGCGCGTCCCCTCCTCGGCGGGCGGGCCGAGGGCGGTGCCCTCCGTGCCGCTCCGCCCGCCGGCCCATCCGGAGGGGCCGGCCCAGCCCAGCGAGGGTCTGCGCCAGGGCCGCCTCCTGCGCTCGGGGAGGCGGCAGGGGGCGCCCGGGGCGCGCGAGCTCGCGCCCCTCCCCGGGGAGGCCCGGGACGGCCGCGCACCGGGCCGGGCTAGGGCGAGGGCGGGCCCGCCGGCACGTGGAGGGGCCGGGTCCGCAGCGCCTTGTGCGGGGCGGCCAGGGCCGGAGATGCGGGGCTTGGTGGGGCTGGGGGCAGGGGGTGCAGAGCCGTGTACCTCGGGCTTTCCCGCCCCGACCCTTCAGGAGCAGCCCTGCCTGCCCCTCGGCAGGGTCCAATCGGCCAGGGAAGACTCCTCTCCCCGGTGCGGGGCGGGAAGCTGAGTTGCGGGGCGATGCAGAGGGGAGTCGTAGGCCGCCCCCTCAACCTTTCCCTTCTCTCCTGGGGAGGGGTCTTCCCCAGGCAAGTGCACCTGAGGCTGCCAGGGAGGGGACGGGAAGAGGCGAGGCCCGACGCCAGGGAGTCATAGGTGCCAGGATGCCACTCCTGGGAGGCGGCCGTGGGGGGCAGAGGTCGCTCCTCCCTGGCCAGGCCCGAGGCGAAACCCACGGAGCCGCTGACTGCCGGTCGCTGTGGGGCAATGGCCTGCGGGGGCTGCGCGTTCGCTGTCGGGATCCTTGAAAGGCAGAGCGGGGAGGGGTGAACACCAGTGCCCGGGGATCGGGGAGCACTGTGGGGCATAGAGGCGGAATCTAGGGAGGGGGCAGTTCCCAGAAGGGGTGCAGCGTCCGAGAGCTGCTAGCACCCGAGCTGCCCAGCACGCAGGGACGCGGGGATCAGTGCCCAGAAGGAGAGAGCAGTGTGTATGGGAGTGGGGGAGCGAACGGTACCAAGTTGAAGGGACAGTGTAGGCTTTTCTCTTCCCCGTAGTGACATCATGGCAAATTCCCAAACCGGACCGACCCGGCTCGGGTGTCGTCCAGCAGGACCGGGCGGGCCTGGACCGGCCCGGGGTGCCTTGCTGCCAGCTGGAGGGTCTGAGCATCAGGCCCTAAGGGTCACCGCTCGGGGGGGGCGGAGTTCTGCTTCACCCGCCCCCGGTGCGGACTGTGCCCTAGGCGGGCACGCAGACAGGCAGGGTAGGGCTAGGGCCGGGCTGCTGTAGGCCAAGGATCAAGGTCCCAGCCGGGTTAGGGCCCCACGCATTCCAATCTTCGGGACCCGGACTCTGAAGAGGGCGCAGTAGAGTGCAGGAGAAAAGCGCTACAACTAGCACCACCTCCGCGGGAGGTGGGGCCTGTAATATCCCCGCCCTGGGCGGGGTCTTCAGGATCTGAGACCCGCCCGCAACGCGCCTGCTTCTGCGAAGTTGTCTGTAGGGGCGGAAGTGGAGAAGCCCCGAGAGGGAGGCGGCGACGGAAGTGGCTGCGCTACTGGCCCTCAGTGCGCGTGCGCCGTCCTGCTCCCTTGCTTCAGCTCTTTGGAGATTGTTTCTCCCCCTTTCTCCACGGGAGACTCGGAGCTTGGCGCTGCTGCTGCTGCACTCGCGGCCCCTTCACGATGGCGGGCATCCTGTTTGAGGATATCTTCGATGTGAAAGACATTGACCCGGAAGGCAAGAAGTTCGACCGAGGTAAGCGAGGAGTTGGGGCGCGCCCCTGGGCCACCTGGGCCCCCGCTCACGTGGCGGAGCGACGTTTTCTGCGGGTATAAGAACGAGGAAACCTGAACTCCGAGCTGGTGCCTTGGCGGACTGTAGCCATGGTGCCGCCAAGCTCCTGGTCATCTTGTAATCGCTCCCTGCTCTGTGTTAGGCGCTGCGCTGTGCGCGATTTACACCCTTTGCCATATTGAGTCCTTTCAGGGGTCCCAATGAGGTGGGTGTCTTCCCAGTTTTGTTATGAAGAGGTTAAATACTCGCCTCCTATACACACACAGCAGGTCTAGGGATGTAGCTCAGTGGTGTAGAACGCTTGCCTAACCTGCGCGAGGCCCTAGGTTAAGGAGAAAAACATAGACAGTTATCTGACTTTCTAGCCTGTATTCTTGTATTGTCCCCAACATCTTTAAACTCCTTGTGAAGTCCTCTATGAGTTAGAGCTAGCTGGTTGATATACAAGGGGCTATAGAAAAACACCGAGTGAATCAAAAACTTTTTATTACAGTAAAAGACGAATTGCCATTAATCTGCCTCAAAATACTCTTCCTGAATACACTTTCCCGATGTTCTTGCCACTTTCTGAGCGGTACTGATAGTCCTGTGTGTTGGGTGTCTGTGAGGTGTGATGAATGCTGCTGCCGAGTGCCATCCAGCCAAAAGGCAGGCTGGTGAAAATACAGTGTGTCCTCATGCACCGGATCTGGCCCTGTGGGACGTCTGGCTCTTCCCCAAAGTCAAAATGACCGTGAAAGGTAAACGTTTTGAATCAATTCAGGTCATCGAGAGACAACCACAATAGAGCAACTGAAGACACAAAAGAGGACTTCAGGACTGCTTCAGAAAGTTTCAGGAACAGTGGGGCTAAGTGTTTGGAGCGAGGGGCGAGTATTTCATGGAGAATTAATGGCAATGTGTCTTACTGTAACAAATTTAAAAAAATTTATTGCACTTCATATAACTATTGTGCCATTGATTGATAATTGTTTTTCTTTGGTGTCACTTTCTTTCCCTGGAGACAGATGTCAGTTCTTGTTTATTGTTATTTTGCTTTCTGAGTTAGGGTCTCACTATGTAGTTCAGGCTAGCCTTGAGTTCAGTATGTAGCCTGGGCTGGTCCTTTTTTTTTTTGTGGCACCGGGGATCAAACTCAACCTTGAGCCTGCCAGGCAGGCGCTTAACTCACTGAGTAAAACTCCTGGCCCTATTTTATTCAAGGCAGGGTCACACTATGTAGTTCAGGCCAGCCTTGCTCACGTTGTAGCCCAAGCCCTCCTCAAACTCATAACGCTTCTCCTACCTCAGCCTCCCAAGTGCTGGGATTAAAGGTGTAAGCCACCACGCCTGACTTGGGCAGGTTTTGAACTCACCAAAATCCTAATCCTGCCTCAGCATCCTGAGTGCTGGGATTATAGGCATGTGCCACAGCTCCTGGCTCAGACATTAATTCTTAAACATCCTGATGATCCCTTCACCATAGTGCCTAGTACAAAAAAAATGGTGATGGGCATGGAGGCACATGCCTGTAATTGGGAGGCTGAGGCAGGAGAGTTGCTGTGAGTTTGAGGCCAGCATGGGCTGCAAAGTGAATTCAAGGCCAGCCTGAATTGCATAGTGAAACCTGTCTCAAAGGACCCCCCCCCGCCCCTGCCAAAAAAAAAAAAAGTTCATTTCACTTAATTCCCAAACTGACCCGGACCTGGCCGGACCTGGTATTATGCCTGTCATTCTGTTTGTGCTTCTCCCCAGTATCTCGACTGCATTGTGAGAGTGAATCTTTCAAGATGGACCTCATTTTAGATGTAAACATTCAGATTTACCCTGTAGACTTGGGTAAGTATTGAACACAGGTAACAGCAAGAGTTTTTTTAACCTCTTCGTAATTTCAGCTCTTCACCCTGAGGACATTGCTGTTATTTTTCAGGTGACAAGTTCCGATTGGTTATAGCTAGTACCTTGTATGAAGATGGTACTCTTGATGATGGTGAATACAACCCCACAGACGACAGGCCTTCCAGGTGAGGGAGTGGAGAAGGGAGCCAAGTATGCCCTGAAGATTAAATAGCTAAGTGGCATAGAAAGACCTTTTATTATTATAATTTTGTTTTTGAGGCAGGATCTTGCTGTGTAGTTCAGGTTGGTCTTGAGCTCACTATGTAGCCTAGTCTGGCTTTGAACTCATCACTGTCATCCTGCCTTAGACCCCCAAGTGCCAGGCTGTTACTGTGTTTTGTATATTTATTTGCTTTTGTTGTGCTGGGACGAAAACCAGTACCTCGCCCATGTGCTCTCATCGAACTACATTCCTAGGTCGAAAAAAACCTTTATTTAATTGCTGGAATAAATGATTTTCAGTAGGATTTGAACAACCGTTTTTTTTTTTTTTGGTACTGGGGATCGAACTCGCACCCTTGCACCTGCCAGGCAGGCGCTTAAGCCACTGAGCCAAACTGGCCTGATTTTTTTCAAGGCAGGGGCACACTATGTAGTTTAGACTGGCCTTGCTCATGTTGTAGCCCAAGCCAGCCTCGAACTCACAACACTCCACCTACCTCAGCCTCCCGAGTGCTGGGATTAAAGACGTGAGTCACCATGCCCAGTGGATTTGAATAACTTTAAGGAAATCATTGCAGTTAAGAAATCAAATAACTAGGAAGATAGGAGGGAGGGAAATAGAAGGGGAAGTAAAAAGAATGTGTTATGTACATGTACCAATTCCTCATGATGGATGTCATTTTTGGGGGCTTTTTGAGATGGTTTTACTATGTAGTTCAGGCTGGCCTTGAACTCCCTTTGTAGTCTAGGCTGGTCTTGAACTCATAACAGTCCTCCTGCCTCAGCCTGCCAAGTGCTGGGATTACAGGTATATGCCACCACACCCAGCTCAGATGTCATTATTATGGTCTGCAAACTTGTGCTAATAATAAATTAAAAAAACAAAAAACAGAAGAAATCAAACACCCAGGTATTTATTGAGAGAATTGATAGCATGTTTATTGCAGCTTTTTGAGGGTTGAGGAAATGGCCATTTGAGTGAACCAGGCTGTGTGGCCAAGCTCACAGGATTGCTATGAAGCTTAAGTTCCTAAGTTGCCTGTTGTTACAATGCTGGCACTTACTTGCTTTTGTGGTACTGGTAATTGAATCCCTGCAGGGTCTCATATTTGCTAGGCAGCGCCATACCACTAAGCTACATCCACAACTCTTTTAAAAATTTTTTTTATTTTGAGACAAGACCTTGCTTAATTGCTCAGGCTGGCCTTGAACTTATCGTCCTCCTGCCTTAGCCTCCTGAGTCGCTGGGATTACAGGCATGCATCAGCATGCCCAGCTCTGTTGCCATTCGTAAAGGGCCTCTTGACCCTGTTAATTATGGTGAAGTGTAACTTTGTTCAGTTTCTCCACAGGGCTGACCAGTTTGAGTATGTAATGTATGGGAAAGTATACAAGATTGAGGGGGATGAGACATCTACCGAAGCAGCCACACGCCTGTAAGTCCCATAGGTTGGTGAGAATCCTTTTCCCCTCCCTGTCCTGAAAATTTGGGCCATGCTTCTGTTACTGTGTTGGGTCCTCCTGAAACACCTCAGATGTAGGTGGGACAAAAAAAGGGACTGCTGTGGGGACAGTTCCCAGTCTGAAGTCCTGGCTGCTCCCCCTGCCCTTTGTCAGGATCTCAGGTAGTCTTGCTGTGTAAAGTACGGCAGAGTGGATTTCTCTGGGAACTCCATGCAGCGTTAAGTGATTAAAGTGCTAAGCCTTTTTGTTTTTGTTTATTTCATGTGCGTGTGCGTGTGTTTGTGTGTGTGTGTGTGTGTGTGTGTGTGTGCGTGTGTGTGTTTTGGTACTCTGTAACCCAATCTCTACTTCTTTGGTTTCCCTGCCCAACTATTTTTTTCTTTGTATAAAATTTTATTGAAACAATATGTGTTCTTTGTAAGAAATTAAAAAGCCGAGAAGTAATGCAAAAAAGAAAAAAAAATCACCTATGATTCCATACCCAGAGGGAATCTTTTGCATAAACATTTTGAATATTCTAGGTCTTTTTTGTATTTTTTTGTAAATAACGAAGGGCCTCACATACATTAGGTAAGCCCTCTGCCATTGAGCTACACTCCCAGCCCTTTTTATTTTGAGACAGGGTCTTACTAAGTTTCCCAAGCTGGCCTCAGACTTGTGATCCTCCTGTCTCAGCCTCTGGAGTAGCTGGAATTACAGGCATGTGCACCATGTCCTGCATTCTAATTTTTTTTTTTTTTGTCTTTTTCTTTGAGATCATGTTCAGTATAGTGTTTTCTCTTTTTGGTTAACATTTGTAAAACATATCTCCCTGTGTCAGTAAATCGTTTCCTAAACATTTTAATAGCTGTATAATGTTCCAGTAAATAGATCTGTCATAACTCATTGAACCATTCCCTAATTTTGGGTTAGTTATTTTCCACCTTTGCTGGTGTGAAACACCACTTTGCACACACGTGTGCATTCTCTTTGTCTGACTGTTTAGCTCTTAGTGACAGCCTCTGGAGAGTACCTGCCTCTCTTTTTCACGCTGGGCTGGGAATCCACAGGGTGACAGCTGCTTCAGAGCTCACAACAGGTTGGGGGCTCTATTTCAGCTCTGCCTATGTGTCCTACGGGGGCCTGCTCATGCGGCTACAGGGTGATGCCAACAACCTGCATGGCTTTGAGGTGGATTCCAGAGTTTATCTGCTGATGAAGAAACTGGCCTTCTGAACCTCGTGGGAAGCCAGCTTTGCTGCTGGGTTGCTTGGGTCATGGACACTGAAGCTCAAGCAGAAGTCACCGTGGTCCCTACTGAGGAGGGACCAGCTCTCTGTGTGCCTGGAATCAGAGGGAGACTGACTTGGCCCGTGGGAGACCCAGTGGGGGAGCTGAAAATGAATCAGAAGTCATTTTGTGTATATGGTTTTTTAAAATTAAAACCTCACTTTTTCATACAGTTCCCCTCCCCCGTCTTTAAACATTTCCATTTTCTTTAAAATGATTTTTTCCCAATTTGTCTGTGGTATGTTTCTGGTCCACAGCCAGATGACCATATGTGTGACAGGTTCTGTCCCGGCCTGGTGTCTGGGTTTAGGGTTATCTCAGTCTCCTGGCTGATTCTTCCCAACGTTTATCCTCTGATGTGGTTTTCAATTGGGGAGAAAGTGCTGTCCTTGAGCTCCTGAGGATAGTACCCCCGGCCCGGAAGATACCACCCATCTGGCACAGAGTTTGGGACTGGCACAGAGCCCCAGTCATGTCCTTCCAACACTTTTGAGTCTTTTAGGAGTCAGTTCACGTTGACGTGAATGAGTCACTCGCATAGACTGGAACTGTTCGTTTTTATGGAAGCTTCGGGTGGAGGCATTTGGGCACAGGCATGGCATCAGATGAATGCAGGAAGAGGGGGCCTAGGGGCTGTGGAAGCAGGTGGGGGAGCCGTTGCTGCTCTCCCCTCCTGGGGTGACCTGGGAGGGAGACAAAGTGGTGCTGGTGGTTCTTACTGGTGACACCAGATGGGGAGCTGCTGCATAGGCCAGTGAAGTGGACGGGACAGCAATATCAATGAGGTTGGCAGTCCAGCACCAGTGCCCAGGACAATGCCCCAGCCTGACCGTAGTCACTTAGAAAGTGGGAAAAGAAATGGTGGTCACAAGGACTCCAGCGTCTGTGTTGGCTCTGCTGCCTGGCATTTGGGTTCTCTGGGAAAGCATATGGGATTCTTCCCCTTGGGAAAGTCAAGGTAATAGAAAGAGGCTCTGTAGTAAGCAGTTGTCTCCTGGTATCCTGGCTGCTTGTGGAACGGGTCCTCCTGCTGGGATGCCTGTGGCGTTTCCTTCCCTATCATTTTCAGGTCTTCACAGGAGATGTTAGAAATAGTATTTAGGGAAATGGATGGAAAATGACCGGCCTCAGCAGGCAGGGGGAGAGGTGTTTCTTTCACAACCACAGGTGGTGGTGGTGGGCGGGGGTAGGAGGTGCAGTGGGGGTTGGGATGAGTTTCTATGGGCTCAGAGCTTTTCCACAGGTCACATGTTTTGAGAGTTTGGAGGAGGATGGATTGAGATTAAGTGTGAGAACCTAATTACCTGTAAAAGTTGTAGGCTATCAGCAGGGTTGGGCTAACCTGGGGTGGCAAAAGAAAGAACTGGTATAGAGTAGAATAGGAATGAGTGTTCTGATTGTAATTTGTGTGAGTGTGTGTGTGTGTGTGTGAGAGAGAGAGAGGGAAGAAGGGGTAGAATTGGAATGATCTGGAAATGGGTTAAATTCTTTTTTGCTTGGTGCTTGGGGGTTAAATTCAGGGCCTTACACATCCCCCAGCCTCAGGTTAGATGATGATGGTGATGTTTTGTTTTTGATGTCAGGGCTCAAACCCAGGACCTCACACCTACTAGGCAAGTGCTCAACTACTGAACTATATCCTCAGCCCAGGTTAGATTCTTTGTAGGGGCAGATTCAGTCATACTGCAGAAGCCTGAGAGTGTATTTGCTTGTGTCCTGAACTGGAGTAGCAGATGCCTGGAACTGTCTGCCTGCATTTGTAGTTTCACAACTCTCGCCTCTTATCTAACTGTGCTGAGAACCTGTAATTCTTTGGTCTCTTTGACATATCCTGCTTGTTCTGGGTGTTGGCTCTTTCTGTGTCATGAAGTGTTTCATGTGATGATTAAATTCTTTTTGATTGTTAAATGTAACCTACTTCAATAGTTCAGTAAGTTACACTTTGCCATTACCATTCCCTTAACTTCATGCTAGATCTTGTAGTGTGGATGGACTAATTCTGTCCTACCAACATCATCCGCGATTTGGAGGGCATTTTGAGCTTTGTGCATCTGGTTTTTTTTTTTTTTTGCTGGGGATTGAACCAAGGGCCTCACAGGCTAGGCAGTTGTGCCTCTGAACTATGCCACTAGCTTTGTGCATGGTTATTCCTTCTTCCTGGTAACTTCTACCCATGAAGGGAGAGGAGGACACCCAGAGATGTCCAAATTGGCCACCCCCAGCAAGAGCTTTAGTAGTTGATGTATTTACTCCCCACAGACTTGGAACTATCCAGGAATCAGAATCAGTGAATGATAGGTACCACACAGGGGCAGAGTACGGGTCTGGGGCTTCGTCTGCTTGGAGGCTGCATGACCCCTGGGGACTCACTTGGCTTCTCTGAGCCTCCGTTTGCTCATCTGTGAATAGACATGGTAATACCTACTTAAAAAGCTGTGTGAGTGCTGAAAGGGGAATACACGTGTCTGTGGGGTTCCTGCTTTTCACCTAGCTGTGATGCCCTTCGGGATCCTGGCGTGTCTGAGGCAGTGTTCAGAACGCTGGGTTCCTGGATCCCCTACTCACAGTGGTACCCTTTCCTCTCCTTCGGGGCTGGGGAGAGGGAAAGGCTCCCGCTGGGTTCCTGCAGGAACTCCGGAGGTAGCAGGCTGACTTAGCCATGGAGTTTCTGCATGAGGCAGCACTTACTTGCAGAGCGCCGGAGGTCTGCCTGTTTTAGGGATCCCCCAGCGACGTTTCCCATGCTCTCGTGGGGACGGGGACGTGGGCCTTCAGCTCATGCTTGTCCCGCTGTGTCCGCTCAGGAGCCTGACCCGTGCCACTTCCTGCACTTCCCCCTGACCTCCACAGGAGGGAGGCCGGAGCCCAGGCCTGGCAGAGCCTCCTGCTGAGCCGCTGAAGCCTGGCTGTTTGCTCAGCTGTTGCGTGCAGGTCAGTCCTCACTGAACCGTCTGCACAGCCTTACCTGGGGTGTGAGGCTCTCTGAGGCTTCCTGTTAGCTTTTTTGGTAGATCGGTCAGGGTGTGGGATCCGTTCCCCCCTGTGAAGGACATCTTTCCCTTGCTTTTTGGTTTGCTTTTGGGTACTCTGATTTATTCTCTTCCAAGCTCAGTTTTGTATATTTATAGGGGGATGGCCTTTCCAATTGACACCTGTTACTCATCAAGAGTAAGGATCTCAAAAAGAGAGGCGCAGAGTCCCACCAAGAACGATGGCAAAGGGGATGGGGCATTAGAGAGTGTTAAACTTGAAGCAAAGGAAATTACACTTTCTGTTTTGTGACACAAGGTTAATCCACCTCTGTTAAAAGGTCAGGCCAGGCCAAGCCTTTGTAGGGTTATCATGAAAATGAGCACATCGATAATTAGTGATGTGCAAAATGGCACAGAACACAGACCACAGATAACTAGCTGCTCTGATGAATATGTATTGTCAGTAGCTTAAAAAAATAGCTTCCAAGGGCTGGGAGTTTGGCTCAGTGGCTTAAGCGCCTGCCCTGGCAGGCGAGAGGTTGTGAGTTCAATCCCTGGTGCCTTAAAAAAAAAAAACAAAAACAAAAACAAAGCTTCCAAAGTTGTATAATGTCCAGTGAGAACCAGCCCCTTTTTCTGTCCTGTGCCTCGCCCTCTGCCAGGGCTTTGGCTTGCAGGTAAAAGCAGGAAGAGCTGCATGTGGCCGTGTGGGTCCCTTACTCTTCCTGAGACCCGCTCTGGGAATGAGGGTGGGCTGCGGTGAGCAGAGGGCTGCTGGAGTTGGCTGTGTTAGCAGGGTCAGAAGGGTCAGGAAGCAGGGGGTGGAGCTGGACCACAGGTGCGGGCAGGGCGGGGGAAGGAGAGAAGAGTGTGGACTGCCCGGCAGGAGGAGGGGCTGGGGGAGCAGAAGATCCAGACTGGAGGTAGGGTGGCCAGAAGCCTGTGTCCAAAGTTCCTGGTGGAATGGCTGGGACTTCTAGGGTCCTGGCTGAGGCTCCAGGAAGGAGTCCATGAGTGCCATTCAAGGGTCCGTATGTCCTGTTCAGGTGTGCAGGGCTTTGGTCTGAAGACCTGGAAGTCTGATTCAGCAGACCAGGAATCTTGGCTGTGAATCCCTGCAGTCTGTTCAGAAGTCCAGAGCCAGTAGTTCTGGCTGTGACACTGAAGTTCGTCTCCAGCGATGCAGAAGTCCTGTTTGGGAGCTTGTTTAGTGTGAGGAACAGAGAGGCACTGCTCGGGCCGGCTGTGGTGGGCAGGGCCCGCCTGGCACAGAGGGCGGGCCCTCCTACAAGCAGCAGGAAACGCACCTTTCCTCGGAGGAGCTGTTGGAAGCTCAGGAAGATGGCGTTGGGGTCCTTGTGAGCTGTGGTCCTGCCCTGTGGAGGAAGCTGAGGGCAGAGGATGGGCCTGAGGCCAGAGACCAGGCCCAGACCCCTGGCCTGCCCTGACTGTAGGAAAATGGTGGCAGCACCTTGGCATTGTGGTCAGGAGGGAGCACTCCTCGGCGGGTCGACTCCCCTACCCTCATCATCCCGGGACCCCCTTTCTTTCCGCAGGTCTCTTAGGGGGACTGAGGCGGAGGATGGTTTCTATGGTTCCTTAACTAGGGACTTACCTGGGTCCCCAGGAGGCCCTGCAGGACCCCAAGGAGGAGGCGGACCTGTCCAGAAAGCTGTCCCAGGAGGGACGAGAGGCACGTGGGTCCCAGCTGTCCCCGTGCTGCCATCACTCCCTCCAGTAGAAGGGTCACCGCTCCTAGGATGTCCTGTGCTTTGCTCTGCTCCTGGGAAAGGATGGAGAAGAGGAGCGGGCTGCTTCAAAGGTCGTGCTAATAGCGGGTGGGGAGCCCAGAGGGGCAGCCAGCAGGATGAATCATAGGAGCCGAGAATTGGACAGGACCGTAGTTCCACCCAGCACAGGAATTCCTTCACAGTCTCCCGACAATTGGTCATCGGCTGTGCTTCAGTAACTCCAGTGTCCACCAACCCAGCTGCTCCTACACTGACTTCTAGTTCATGGTTTCAGTGCCATACGTCTACTCTGTGCTACAAAACCTTAAGACCACAGCATTTTACAACTAAAAGTAGAGATGAGATGTTGCTGTAATGGGAGGGGCAGAAGTGGAATAGAAACGATCCGTAGGCACTGCCCTTCTCCCCGACCCAGTGCCCCTAGCAGACCTGAGGGAAGGGAGAAGATTCTGGGAATCGTGGGAGTAAGAAGAGTTGATCTGGGTCCCGAGAGAGCAGCTCTTGCTGTACACAGGGTCTAATCAGTCAGGTTTGTGGCTTTGTTTCTTTGACCATTCCTCATCCAACAGAAAAACCAAAAAACTAAAAAGAGACAGAGTTTGATAGGAATTTTTCTACAACGTGGTTGCTAAATTTTTAAAGCAGCCCAGAATTGTGAGCTTTAAAAATAACTGCTTCACAGTCTATATGTCCATCAACAGATGAATGGATAAAGAAAATGTCATATTTATACATAATGGAGTACTAGTCTGCCAAAAAGAATAAACTTGAGTCATGGAAGGAAAATGGATGCACTTTGACTGTTTTTGAGACAGCGTCTTGCTATGTAGCCCTGGCTACTCGCTTGCTATGACTACTCACTATGTAGCCCGGCACTCACGATGATCCCCCTACCTCAGCCTCCTGAGTGCTGGGATTACAGGCGTGTACTACCACACCCCGTTGAATGGATGCACTTTGACTGTTTTTGAGACAGCATCTTGCTATGTAGCCCTGGCTACTCGCTTGCTATGACTACTCACTATGTAGCCCAGCACTCACGATGATCCCCCTGCCTCAGCCTCCTGCGTGCTGGGATTACAGGCATGTACTACCACACCCCGTTGAATGGATGCACTTTGAGACCATGTTAAGTGAAATAAATCAGACACACAGTTTAAATATAGCATAGCTTCTCTTATATGAGAAACTCAAAATATAAAGAGCAAAATAAAAGATAGATAATAGGGAGGTAGAGTTTTTGCAAATGGGATAAGGGACCAAGAGATGGAGGGGGAAAGGAGGGAGGGCGAGGAACTGAGGTATATTGAGTACATGTGTGCACTCCCCACGAGGAGTGTGATCGTTATGCACTATACATGTGTACTAATAAGCAACAGTTACAAAAATAGCTGCTTCAGGGCTGGGGGTGTGGCCCAGTGGTAGAGTGCTTGCTTAGCATGCAGAAGGCCTTGGGTTTGATCCCCAACACTGCCAAAAGAAAGAAAGGAAAGGAAAAATGAGAGCCGCTTTGCTAACATTACATGCTATGTTCAGATCTATTCAGCGCTCTCCAATCTTTGCTGCAGCTAGAAGCTTGAACAAGGGAGGCCATCGTGAGCTGAGAGCTGGGAGAAGAGTTTGCTCAATTTATGCCTGCAGAGTTAACGACATGTACATCTCTTAAATTTCACCTTGCTTCTAGCTTTTGTCATTTTAGTGGTACGTCCTAGCTTTGTGTCATCTGTAGATATTTATACACAGTCTTACTTCTTCATGCCAAGTTAAGAAGGTTGAAGGGGCAGAGGTCCAAGGTGTGGCCATGGGAGAGTTCTGTTCAGCCCTGTGTGTGTTCAACCTCAAATCTGTTTAACGTATTTGGTCCAAATCCATCATCTTGTCTAGCAGGTACCATCACAGGGGAATGTAGGTTGGGTTTGGCTGACCAACCAGAAGGTGAGATATTTAGGGAGCTCTAAAATTTAGAAGAATCAATGGTAAGCAAGAGGGGTTTGGTAATGACACAACTTACAGAAGCCAATGTAAGGGGCAGTTTTCTTTTTTTCCTTCCCTCCCTCCCTCCCTCTTTCTCCTTTCCTTTTTCCTTCCTCCCTTCCTTGCTTCTTGTTTTCTTTTGATGTTGGGGACCAAAGCCAGGGCTTCACACATGCTAGGCAAGTGCTCTACCAGCAAACCACATCCCAGGTCAGGGATGGCTTTCTTACCGTCTGAGTTTTCCATTCTCCCAAGCTGAAGTCCACAGCAGGCAGCAGGATGGGTGTGGACAAAGGGTTAACTTCTGGGCACTGGCTCTGTGAAGAAAGATGGGTTGTGGGAGAAAGGAGCTGAAATAGAGGAGGGTATGGTGGCCCAGTGGCTGGGACAGTCTCCCGTGAACACTATGTCCAGATTAGAGATTCTAAGAATGGATCTACTACAAACCACAATCCCTGGCAGGAAGTAATCAATAGTAGGCAGAAGTCTTTTTATTAGTATTTTTTGGTGCAGGGATTGAACCTGGAGCTTTGCTCATGCTAGGCAAACTCTACCACTGAGGTATACTCCTAACCCCACCACCTTTTTATTTTCTTTCTTTTCTTTTTTGGTATAAGGTCTTGCTAAGTTCTCCAGGCTGGGCTCAAATAGACAGTTCCTGCCTCAGCTTCCTGAGCAGCTGAGGGTACAGGTGTGTGCCACCATGCCTGGATGATGGTGGTCTTACCAAAGACAACAGTGGAGGAATAGCCACTGGTCAGGGAGTATAAGAAAGTGGCGCGAGTGAGGGCAGCTTACCAGTTAAATGGACGGGGGCCGGTGTGTGGGAGCCTTACCAGTCTGCCATGAAGGACATGAGAGTCACGAAGCAGTTTATTTAGGAGTCGGGGGTCACAGGCAGGTGGAGCTGGGCTGGACAGAGTTAGTCTTGCAGTAAGGAGAAGAAGGACCACCAGGAGCAATTCTTAGATGAGGTCGAAAGGTTGGGGGGCGGGTGGTACAGAAGAAATCACTGTCAGGTGGTGATCCAGGATTTCCCATTTAGGACCCAGACCTGAATCCAGCGACTACTGATCAGACACCTTATCCGGGACAGTGGAGTCCCCCACCCCCAGCCCCCAACCTGTAATCTTTTTTTTTTTCCCCTCTCCCCTGCCATGTTCCAATCTGGTCCTTGTCCCTTGAGTGCGTTCTTACCAGTCAGCTCCATTCTGGCTGGGGTGTCCGGCTGGAGCGGCTCCCTGTGTGGGACCTCTCCCCTGAATCCTTCCTGGGGCCATGGAGGCGGCTTGGGCTTTTGTGCTTCTGGGCAGAGTGGGGTGGGGCACAGGTGGGCCGAGGAAGAGGGTCTGGAATCTGTCCTGTAAGTGACAGGAACAGTGGCCATTTCATCAAGTTTCAAGAAAAAGACTGCCTGGCCAGGGGGAACAGATGCTGGGAGGGCCTGGCCAGCTCTGACTGTCCCCAGGTCTTCCTGGGATTGCAGCATATGGTGTGGTCTCTTTGTCAGGGACCCTGATGTGAGTTTGGTGCCACCCACACCCCCCACACCTGCTGAGAGCAGCAGGACGTGAGATGCACACACACGGCTTAATTGGTTTCAAATTCTGAGCGTGCTTGCTTGTTAGGGCTGAGACTCTGGGATGGGCACGCAGAAGGGGAGAACTGTGGCGCAAACGTGGAGAAGCCTGGAAAATGGGATATGGGGCCAGGATGAGGAAGTAGCAAATATACATAATGTGCTCAGGGGGAATTGAGCAAAGATAGCACTGTGACCACCAGAAGGCAGGGATTAAAAGCTGGTGCAAGACATTAGCCTCTCATTCCTTTCCTGTCTACCCCACACATAAAGCCTCCTGGAGTTTTTCTTTGCATTCCACATTCTGCAAAACCGAGATGGCCTAGCAGTCCTGGGACTTCCTTCCTGAGGCAAGTGGCCAGCAATGGGCACCTCCTGAGCGAGATGATGCCCATGTTACATGGCTTCCTTCACTTGAGACAGTAGCCAGCATATCTATCTCACGGCTGCACCTGCCTCTCTGCCCCCTCTGCAGACCCCTTCCGGTTCCTTCACAGGACCCCCCACATGGCTTCCTCCTCCTTTCACAACTTGTGCAAAGAGGTCTGCACCTGATTCAATATTGGGATTTCCTGTGGGTCTGTCAACATGCACAGGCCCTCCTCCCCTTACCCCCTTCCTTGTGCCCTGGCTTGCCTGATCCAGCTTCCTCAGCCCCAGGATTCAGAACCCTAAGCTAACGAGGAGTGCCGGGTAAGAACGGGGATTGGGGCTGTGTCCATCTTGGTGCTGGGTTCTGTCACCCTACATGCACCTCCCGTATTTTCTCCCTGGGCCCAGGTCTCCTTTCCCTAGAACCAGCCAGAACGGTGCTGTATTCCACCCCGTCTGTGATCAGTCCCTCGGGAACCAGCACCCCACCCCCTACCCCCAGCTCTATCCTGCTCCTCCCATTCTGGGAAAGCTACACTCTTCTCGACAAAGGTCAGTGCCTGTAGGTTCCAGTTGGCCCACCCCTCCCCCAGCTGGGAGCCCATTTCTTTCCTGTCCTTCCGACCCTCACCAACATGGACCTAGCTCGCCACTCACCGGGTGCAGAAGGGCTTAAGGGATTAGGTGCGCTGTGGACGGCACTCTGGGGAGCAGATGAGTAGGAAGACATGTAGCGTTGGGGCTCAGCCCTTCCACAGCAGTGGGGTCACAGGTCTGACCCGGCCACTTTTGCCCAATCAGAGAGCAGAGAGCCACCAGACACTGGCGAAGGCCCCCGGAAGTGACGCCTTCTCGTCCTACCCGTGCTGGGCCTGGATCCCCTGCCCTGGACCATGGTCCACTAATGAGGCCCAGTTCTTCCACCCACACACACTACAGGGAGATTTACATAGGGGGATCCAGTTTTTCCTAGGAGCTGGAAACCTGGGACCCGGCTGGGGCAGAGGTAGGAAAGGGAGCCGAGGCTTTGTCCAGGAGAGACCTGGCAGTATATGTTCGTCCCTGGGGAAGAGTCATGGAACTCTTAGATTGGCGGGGTTTTCAGTTCCTGGCTATCCAAAGTTCTCTTCCCTGGACACCACACCTGCTGTCAAAACCCAATAGGACTCTTGTTTCCTGTCTTTCTTTCCTAGAGCCCCAGTCTCAGCCCCACCCCACCCCGGGAAACCCTCTTGTCATTCCTCTTTTCCACGTGGAAATCTGCGTGTCGTCTGTCGTAGCGAGTGATCCTGTGAGGGGTCACGTTATAGGCAAAGGATGAAGTCAATGGGAGGGGTGGGCAGGTGAAAGACCTCGTCTGCTGGGGCCCAGGGGCTTGGACATCTAACTGAGGCCACTTAACCTCTGTGCCCATGTGTTCCTGTCTCAGAAAAGACCGTGCTGGACCTCCCCCCGCAAATACCTCCCTGCCTGCTCCCTTCTTCCTTTGGCTGTGACTCCTTGGCCTTTGCTTCAGTCCGGGGCTCCCCACAGTCTCTGTCTTCAGGGGTTCCTGACCCCACCCCCTCCCTTCTCCCAGCTCTCTCCTGTTCCTCATCCCAAGGATGGGGCTGTCTGCTACGGAGGATGGCCTAGATCCCGGAATTCTCCAGTTGGGCCAGACGAGATGCCTCCCGAGATTAGGATGCAGGGTGCTGGGATAGTCAGAGGCTGGCGGGGGAGTGGGGTGGGAGGGGACAGGGAATATGACCAGAAAACCAGGACAAGGGAGGGTGGGGGCGGGCTGGAGAGGAAGAAGGTCCTTGGGGTGAAGGTAGAGGGTGAGAAAGTGACGGGGTGATGGTTGAATGGGCTTGAGGACGAGCTAGAGAGGAGAAGAAATCCCGCCACTCCACCCAAGGGGACATGCTGCTGTTTCTGGCCAAGTCCCTGTCCCGGGAGCCCTGGGGTGCAGACGTCCTGGGAAGACACGTGAAGGCATGGAGAGCCCGGGCCAAAGGAAGAAGGGTGCTGTGGACCCAGAGTCAGGGAGAGATCGTCCGTCACTGTTAAAGTCAAGTCTTCATCTTTCAGGCAGGGATCGGTCCTTGCCTCAGTGACCGGTCCAGGCCTCGGGCCCAGCCTCTGCCCCTCCCTGGCCTGAGGATCCCGTCGCAGGGTGGACACACTTCTCCTGGTCCATCCACCCTGAGGCTGTCGGCAGAGGGGGGCTCCAGGCCCGCCTCTCCTCCCCCTCCGTGCGCCCCCGGCCCCTCCCTCCTCTCCTGCCCGGTCCCAGCCCCTCCCTCCCCTCCCCCACTCGCGATCCGGGCCGCTGCTGCTGGGCCGGACCCCCCGGGCTCAGCCCGGCCCCTCGTCGAGCGGCCGCCGCCGCCCCGTTTGCAGAGGAGGAGGCCCCCGGCCGGGGTGTCGGGCGCTGGGCATAAAACGGGCCGCAGCCGGCGCCCGGGGCACTGGAGCCACGCACGGCCCGGGTCAGCGCCCGCCCCGCCCCGCCCGGCGCCGACTGCGGCTCCGACTCCGACTCCGACTCAGACTCCGGCTCCGACTCCGAGTCCTACTCCGACTCGCACTCCGCGGCCGCCCGCCGAGCCCTTCGCCGCCGCCCGCCCCCGGCCCGGCCCGGCCTCCTCCCCGCGCCCCGCCCGCGCCGCGCCGCCTCCCGCGGTCCCGTCCGCGTCATGCCGAGCCTCCCGGCCCCGCCGGCCCCGCGGCTGCTCCTCGGGCTGCTGCTGCTCGGCTCCCGGCCGGCCCGCGGCACCGGCCCCGAGCCCCCCGCGCTGCCCATCCGCCCCGAGCAGGAGCCGCTGCCGGTGCGGGGCGCGGCAGGTAGGTGGGCGCCCGGGGCCGGCGCAGGTGGCGCGGCGCGGCCGGGGGCTGGCGGCGGGGCGCGCAGGGACCGGCGGGGGCGGGAGCGGGACCGCGGCCGCCAGCCAGGCTCGTCCCGCAGGCTGCTCCTTCGGCGGGAAGGTCTACGCCGTGGACGAGACGTGGCACCCGGACCTGGGGGAGCCCTTCGGGGTGATGCGCTGCGTGCTGTGCGCCTGCGAAGCGGTGAGTGGACGCGCGGCCGCCGCGGGGCCCTGGAGGGCAGGGCGGGGGCGCCGGGGCAGCGGAGGGAACTCCGGAGAAGAGGCGGGGCCGCCGCTGCTCGGGATGCTTTGCGGGTGCAGGAAGAAGGGGTCGTCACTTCGGGTCTCGGATGCCCAGGGCCGCGGGTCGCACGGCGTGGCCGGCTCAGCGCCAACCGGAGTCCGTAGCCTGTGTCACTTAGCTCCCATTGCGGTCTTGCTGGGCGGATGCCGGTACCATCCCCATTTTCCCGACTGGGACCCTGAGGCCCACGGAGGCCCACGGAGGTTGTCTAGGATCGCGGGCAGCCGCTTCGACTCTGCTGACCGACCCTGTCCTGGTCCCTAGACTTCTCTCTTCTTTCCCTGGTCTGACCATTTGACATCTTGCACTCCCTTGATTTTTCCGTGTTCTCTGCGATCAGCCTCAGTGGGTTCGTCGTGGGAGGGGCCCTGGCAGAGTCAGCTGCAAAAACATCAAGCCCGAGTGCCCAACCTTGGCCTGCGGGCAGCCCCGCCAGCTGCCCGGACACTGCTGCCAGACCTGCCCCCAGGGTAAGGGCGGCTCCGCCCGCAGGGCCGCAGCACCAGGTTCTGGGCCACTTGAACCTGGGCGGCCTGCTGAAGCCACAGCGTCCCTCACCCCAGGCACAGAGCGCAGCGACTTGGAGCAGCGGCCGCCAAGCCTGGCCTTCGAATATCCGAGGGACCCGGAGCACCGGAGTTACAGCGACCGCAGCGAGCCGGGGGCCGAGGAGCGCGCGCGCGCCGACGGTCACACGGGTGGGTAGGCGGGGGCCGAGGGGGTGGGGTCGAGGCCAGGCCGGCCGCCTGCGCCAGCGGTGGCTGACAGTGCCCAGGCCGTCTTCCTCCCCTCGCAGACTTCGTGGCGCTGCTGACAGGGCCGAGGTCGCAGGCTGTGGCACGTGCCCGGGTCTCACTCCAGCGCTCCAGTCTCCGCTTCTCCATCTCATACCGGCAGTGAGAAAGGGGCAGGAAGGAGGGAGGCGGTGGGGGTGGGCGGGTGGGAGGAGAGTTCAGAGAGGCCTGGCCCTGCCTCACTGGACCTCTGCTTGCCAGGCTGGACCGCCCCAGCCGGGTCCGCTTCTCTGACGCCACGGGCAGCGTCTTGTTTGAACACCCGGCAGCTTCCACTCAAGATGGCCTGGTGAGATGATGGCGTATATCACACGCACTTGTCCAGTCTGGGCACTGGACCGGGTGCAGTACTCTGCGTGGCTGCCCAGGGCCCTCACAGCAAGCTCGGTGGAAGGAAGGCGCTTAACACTATGGGGCCCATTTTACAGATGAGGGAACCATGTGCGATTTGTCTGAGGTTGTACAGTTAGCAAGTGGTGCAGCCAGGTTTCAAGAGCAGCATCTGGCTCCCGGGTCCTTCCTAAGCCTCCTCGGCGGCCCCTTTCCAGAGCCTTCCTTACCAGGCCTGGGTCTCTTTCTTAGCTGGCCTGGCTGTGAACTCAGTGTGGGTCTTGTCTCTCTGCTCCAGGTCTGCGGGGTGTGGCGGGCAGTGCCTCGATTGTCTCTGCGGCTCCTTAGGGCAGAACAGGTGCATGTGGCACTCGTGACACCCAGTCACCCCTCAGGGGAGGTCTGGGGGCCTCTTATCCGGCACCGGGCCCTGGCTGCAGGTAAGGGGAGCACATGGACCCTGCATATGAAGATCTGAAGCTCCTCTGTCCAGGGTCTCGGATGGGCTGAGGAGGAGATTTTCTGATGGACTTTTACCGTCTCCCTTCCCCCAGAGACCTTCAGTGCCACCCTGACTCTGGAAGGCCCCCAGCAGCAGGGCGCAGGGGGCATTGCCGTGCTCACCCTCAGTGACACGGAGGACTCCTTGCATTTTCTGCTACTCTTCCGGGGGCTGCTGGAACCCATGAATGCAGGTACGTGGGGCAGGGGAACGCTGGAGAAGGCGGCGAGGGCATGGCCTCTTGGAAATGTCCACACGTGTGGCTGTTGCAGGACCAGCCCAGGTGCCTGTGAGGCTCCAGATTCTACACGAGGGGCAGCTGCTTCGAGAACTCCAGGCCAACACCACAGCCCAGGTGAGGGAGGGTCCGGCTGGTGTTGTCATCTGCTCTGGCTTCTCACCGTTGCCCACCGCACGCTGCTCTGTCCCCAGGATTCGGGCTTCGCCGAGGTGCTGCCCAGTCTGACAGGCCAGGAGATGGACTGGCTGGTGCTGGGGGAGCTGCAGATGGCGCTGGAGAGGGCGGATAGGCCAGAGCTGCGCATCAGTGGGTCCATTGCTGCCAGGCAGAGTTGCGATGGTGAGGCGGCCTGGGGCCTGGCGCGTCGGGTGCACATGACCAAGAGGCACAGATGAGGGCTGGGCGGCTTGGGGAATGCGTGGGCATGGGACAAGCCTGCCACCACCTGTCTTGGCCCTTTGCAGTGCTACAAAGCGTCCTCTGTGGTGCCGATGCCCTGGTCCCTGTTCACACGGGTGCTGCCGGCTCTGCCAGCCTCACTCTGCTAGGAAACGGCTCCCTGCTCTACCAGGTACAGAGTTGGGGGCTGCGGGAGGTGGGGCGAGCAGTGGGGCCGGGCCCCCGGCTGCCTTTCCTGTTCACCTTCCCCTCCCCTGGCCACCAGGTCCAAGTGGTGGGGACGGGCAGTGAGGTGGTGGCCATGACACTGGAGACCAAGCCTCAGCGGAGGAATCAGCACACTGTCCTGTGCCACATGGCCGGACTCCAGCCTGGAGGACACACGGTGAGGGCGCCAGGCAGAGCTGGGCCACAGGGCCCGTGTGCCAGGGCTGCTGCTGGAGTGTGGGCTGCGGGAAGCCAGGCGAGAGAGCAGGACAGGCAGTGTCATTCATTTCATCTTGGGCTTTCTCACTGACACGCGACAGTGCTTTGGTGAGCTTCAGACCGAGGACTGGAGTACAGAGACAGTCCAGTGCGGCCCCCTGGCTTCAACAAGCTACAGTTAGTTTGTTTATTTGAGACGGAGCCTTACCACTTTGCTCAGGCTGGCCTTTAACTCACTCTGGTCCTCCTGACTCAGCCTCCTGAGTACTAGGGTTGTGGGCATGTGCCACCATGCCTGCCTCAGCAAGCTCCTGGGAGGAGTTAGGAGGAACAGTGCAATAGACTGTATAATAATCAATATGATAGCAATGGTCACTACTTCCTGTGTTTTAGGTAGGGTTGGGAAGGTTGCTCAGTGTAGAGTGCTGGCCTATGCCTGGGGCCCTGGGTTCAATCCCTAGTATGAGGGGTATTGGGGGAGAGGCACTGTGTTGGTTACCTTATTTTCATATTTTTTTGCCTTTCATACTACCCATTTTATAGATAAGGAAGCAAAGACCCAGAGAGCTTTAATAACTCTTCAAGGTTGTTACGCAGCTAGGAAGGGGCAGAGGGAGGACTTGATCTAGAAAGTTCTTTATTCATGACATGGCGTGGGCACGGGTGTATGGGTGTAGTGGGGACACAGGATGTGGAAAGGCCTCAGAACTGGGGCTGTGTGGAAGCTGAGGAGGCTCGTTCTTTTTCTCCTGCCCCCCAGGCTGTGGGTATCTGCCCCAGGCTAGGTGCTCGAGGGGCTCATATGCTGCTGCAGAATGAGCTGTTCCTGAACGTGGGCACCAAGGACTTCCCGGACGGAGAGCTGCGGGGGCACGTAGCTACCCTGCCCTACGGTGGGCACGGCGCCCGCCATGACAGTGAGTGCCCCGAGTCTGCCCGCCCTCCCGTGTCCCCTGCCCTGTAACTCAGACATGAGATGCTGCCAGTGGGCCAGAGTCTGGCGTGTCTTCCCCCACCGCGTGAGCTTCGGGCTGGCATCTGGAGAATGGGGCACATCCAGGGTGGTCCTGCTGGCCGGCCCCATCTGTCACCACGGTGCATGCATAAGTCTAACACTTGCTGTTCCCCAGGCTCTGGTCCTATGGACAGTGCCTTTGCGTTCACAGAGTCTGTGTTGGGGGAGATGGAGAATGCTGAGATTAAGGGGCTCTGGGCTGACTTCTCATCTGTCACCTCTCCTCTGTCTGGACCCAGCATTGCCTGTGCCCCTGGCAGGAGCCCTGGTGCTGCCCCCTGTGCAGAGCCAGGCAGCAGGGCATGCCTGGCTCTCCCTGGATACACACTGCCACCTGCACTATGAGGTGCTGCTGGCTGGGCTTGGTGGCTCAGAGCAGGGCACTGTCACGGCCCACCTCCTAGGGCCTCCTGGGATGCCAGGGCCCCGGCGGCTGCTGAAGGGATTCTACGGCCCAGAGGTGCGGACCTGATGGTGGGAGACAGTGGGGAGGGCTGAGCGGGGCTGCGATGGGGAGGCAGAGAGCCGGCAGCCTGGTGTTACAGACCGGGCATGGGTTGGGAAGTCGGACGGGCCCGGGTGTGATCTGACTCAGCCTTTTGTCACGCGTTCACTCTCTGTGAATTCACTTTCCTGGTCAGGGAGTCTGTGGGCTACTGTGTCATCTCCTTGGCCACTAGAGGGGGTGAGGGGCAGGGGTGAACCAAACCCATGGACTTGGAGTCGGAGAGACCTGCGCTGGCTTCCAGGCTTCCTCCCCTGCCCGTGGCTCTACTGCCCTGGAGACTTTAATCTCGCCGGGCCTCGGTTTCTTCTTCTACAAGCTGGGGACCGTAGGTTTCACCCTAAAGCGCCTTGTTCCCGTCCCTCACCCTGTGCAGGCCCAGGGCGTGGTGAAGGACCTGGAGCCAGAGCTGCTTCGACACCTGGCGCAGGGCACTGCCTCTCTGCTGATCGCCACCAAGGGGAGCCCCAGAGGGGAGCTCCGCGGGCAGGTGAGTGAGCGGTGTGGCTGTGGCGGGGTACAGAGTCCCGCTGGCCCCGAGTGTCTGCATTTGTCACCTGCACTCTCTGGGCTCGGGGGTGGTAGTCTCAAACTTTGGCCTGTGAGAAGGTTGAAGCCACACAAGGTGCCTAAGGAGGCTGGCAGCCCACAACCCTGGCCCTGCAGCTGGGTGATTGCTGTGGCTAACACGGTGCTCAAGGGGCGGAGGTGTCTCCTGTCCCTGGCCAGCTGTGGCTGGTGGCGCCGAGGGGTGTCCGGAGCACTGCCTCAGTTGGCCTCTCCTCTCAGGTGCACATCACTAACCAGTGTGAGGTGGGGGCGCAGCGCCTCGCTGCAGCCGGCATGGAGGGGATGCCTGGGGCTTGGGATGCAGCCTCCAGACCCGCGGTGCCTGCTGCCCCTGCCCCCGAGGCACCTGTACCTGCCAAACCTGGAGGCTCCGGGCGGCTCCGAGACCCCAATATGTGCTTCTTCGAGGGGCAGCAGCGCCCCCATGGGACTCGCTGGGCACCCAACTATGACCCACTCTGCTCCCTCTGTACCTGCCAGGTAAGTAGGAGGTCCAGAAAGGGCATCAAGGAGGATTGGGGACAAGGACTGGAACCCGGTCAGCTCCTCTGCTCCTCTTTGCAGAGACGAACGGTGATCTGTGACCCCGTGGTGTGCCCGACCCCCAGCTGCCCACACCCGGCACAGGTGCCTGACCAGTGCTGCCCAGTGTGCCCTGGTGAGTTCCCTGCAGGACTGTGGGGGTTTGGCTCCCAGGGAGCCAAGGGGTTGGGTCACGTTCTGCCTCCCTTTCTTTGGCTCCACAGAGAAACAAGATGCTAGAGACCTGCCAGGGCTGCCAAGGAGCCGGGACCCGGGAGAGGGTGAGCTGGCAGGGTGCGTGCAGGGCTGGGCGGATTCAAGGAGCCCCTGGGTTGGACCAAGAGGGGATGAGAGAGAGTGTGTGGGGCAGGGGAAGGGCAAAGGGCACAGGTGCCGGGTGACCCCTGACAGGCCTCATTAGTGTTTCCGGCCCCCGGTAGCCTTTGGGTTCGGCTGTTGTGCGGCTGGCCTGAAGCTCAAGCCTTGATGTGGGCGCAGCTGATGGAGCTCAGTACTAATGGCAGCTGGGCACCCTCCCTCACCAGGCTGCTATTTTGATGGTGACCGGAGCTGGCGGGCAGCGGGTACCCGGTGGCACCCTGTCGTGCCCCCCTTTGGCTTAATTAAGTGTGCTGTCTGCACCTGCAAGGTATGGCCACCCCATGGTCTCTGGTGCGTAGCCAGTGGGGTCTACAGAGTTGGGGCAGGGGTGGGCTGGAGAGCAAAGCTGTCTATGTCTCGGGGACTCAAGGACGCAAACACGGTGAAGTCCCGTGGGCTTTGACAGTCCCGGGGGCTTCCGATCGCACAGTGGTGGTGCACTCAAGGCAGGTGTGCCGCAGCGGGCTGCTTGTTGTCACTGAAAGCTCTAAAAGGTTCATCATCACTGCTATAGAAGAAGACAAAGGGCTGACCCGGGTGCAGATTCTGTCCCTGCTGGCTCCATGGGACCCTGGGTGCTTTCTGAACTCCCTGTGTCGCCCGTTTCTCTCCTGTAAGCAGATACACGGCACCTATCTTGTAGGGCACAATGAGGATTGAGTTCAGGTCTATAAAGCAAGCCCAGGACTCTTGAGTAAAACGCCATGCGTGTATTTCACTGGAGTGGGGAAAGAAGCGGGAGGAAGCAGGAGGCTTATGTGTCCTTCTTCTCCCTGACACCCATCATGCGACGGATTCCTGCAGGGGGGCACTGGAGAGGTGCACTGTGAGAAGGTGCAGTGTCCCCGACTGGCCTGTGCCCAGCCTGTCCGCGCTAACCCCACCGACTGTTGCAAGCAGTGTCCAGGTGAGGAACTTGGGCACTGAGACCTTTCCCTTGGGGTTGGGACAGTGTTAACCTGGGTGAGAGGAAAGGGTGTCTCAGCTACTTCAGGATCTACTGAGCAATGCTCTGTGCCCAGCCTGGAGTCAAAGCTCTAAGTATGGTGGAGGGAATGTGCCTCTATTAGTGGGATGTGGTGGGCTTTAGTTTCTATTCCATCCATCCATTCATCCATTCATCTATCCATCCATATATCTGACAATCTGTCCATCCACCTGTCCATTCATCCATCCATTCATCCATCCATTCATCCATTGATCTGCTCATCCATCCATTCATCCATCCATTCATCCATTGATCTGCTCATCCATTCATCCATCCATCCATCCATCCATCCATATATCTGACAATCTGTTCATCCATCTGTCCATTCATCCATCCATCCATCCATCCATTCATCCATTGATCTGTTCATCCATTGATCCATCCATCCATCAATTCATCCATCCATCTAGCTATCCATTCACCCACCTATTGATCCGTCTATCATCGATCCATCGATTCATCGATCCATTGATCCATCCATTGATCCATTGATCCATCTATTCATCCATCCATCCATTCATCCACCCATCCATTCAAATTTATCACCCACTAAGTGCCAGAAACTGCTAGGTGGTGGGGAGTCAAAGAGACATCAAAGCTGGGTGACTGTCTGGGGCTGACCCTTGCCTCTTTCCCTCCCAACCTCGGGGTCAGGGTCCCACCCCCAGCTGGGGGACTCCATGCAGGCTGATGGCCCCCGGGGCTGCCGTTTTGCGGGACAGTGGTTCCCAGAGAGCCAGAGCTGGCACCCATCAGTACCCCCCTTTGGGGAGATGAGCTGTATCACCTGCAGGTGTGGGGTAAGTGGGGTCCTGCAGTGGGGAGACCTTCCGGGGGAGGGCAGACTCCTGGAGTTGGGCTTCCTGGAAGAGGCTGATGTCCACTGGACCCCAGTGTCACTGGGAAGCCTCAGCATCTGCTTTGTCCTACACCAGGCAGGGGTGCCTCACTGTGAGCGGGATGACTGCTCGCTGTCCCTGTCCTGTGGCTCGGGGAAGGACAGTCGATGCTGTTCCCACTGTGCACCCCGGCGGCGTAAGTGAGGGCAGCCAGGGACAGCAGCTGTGCACTGGGTCTGCTGTCTGCGGGATAACTGGGAGGGCGGGGAGCTCTGGGAGCCCCTGTGCTGCTGGGAACCATGCTCCTGGTCTGCCCACACGGGCTGTCACCCACCAGGGGTCGTCATGTATCATCATTTCTTTACAAATGAGATTTCTGAAGCTCAGAGGATCAAGCAACTGGACTGAGGTCACACAGCTGGTGTGCACTGACTTACCTGGACAATTGTTTCCTCTCTGGGACCAGGGCAGGGGTGCTGTGCTCAGGTGCCCCGTGCCACCCTGTTCCCTCTCCTCCTCCAACCTTTGCTCCCTTCTGTCTCCGGCAGCGCCCGAGACCAGGACTGTTCCAGAGCTGGAGAAAGAGGCCGAAGGCTCGTAGGAAGCAGCCAGAGGGGCACGTGACCAAGAGGACGGGGTCTGAGCTGGGGGGAAGGGGCAGTGCCAAGGACGCTGCCTTCTTCCCTGTGGAAGCCGGGTGCCTTTAGCTCCTCTGTTCTGCCTCTTCTCCCTCCCCCACTACCTCTGGGAACCACAGATCTGCAAGGGGAGAGGTGGCCAGGCCGGCCAAGGCCATATCCACTCCAGCTCTGCCCTTCCACCCTCTGGCCTCTGCCCTGGAAGCCCCACCCGTTTCCTTCTGTACATAATAATGTCACTGGCTTGTTGGGATTTTTAATTTATCCTCACTCAGCACCAAGGGCCTCCCCACTCCACTCCTGCTGCCCCTGAGCTGAGCAGAGTCATTACTGGAGAGTTTGGTATTTATTAAAACATCGTTTTTCAGTCTTTGGGCTCCATGTGGGCTCTTTTTTGGCCAGGGACCTGAGTGGGTCCCAGTGGAAGAGGGTCTGAGGGTAGGAGGTGAGAGGGGGAACTCTGCTCCAGGCAGGAGGAGTTCTGGACGGGGGGAAGATGGCACAGAAGTTGACTGGCACAGCTGGATTCGGTAGAGAGGGGTTGGCACCGCCCCGGAGCCAGGTTGGAGTTTCAAGAGCACACACAACCTAAAGCAGGATTTGAACTCAAGGTGGCTTACTCAGGACTGGTGTTTTCTGCCTGGCTGGTTATGTGAAGTTACTCCAAAGCGAGGAGCGGAAGAGTCGCTAGCTTTATTTTCTTTGTCTGAAGTGAAGCACATACTTTCTTCTTCTCCTCCTCTTCTTCCTCCTCCTCCTTCTTTCTCCTCTTTTTCCTTTCCTTCTTCTTCCTCTTCCTCTTCTTGTCTTCCTCCTCTTCTTGTGTCCTTCTTTCCTTCTTTGTCTTCCTCTTTTTTAAATTTTTATACCAGCAATTGAACTCAGGACTTCGTGCTTGCTGGGCAGGTGCTATGCCACTGAGCTATGTCCCTGACCCTTCTTGCTATTCCTGGAAATACACTGTGTTGTGGGTCAAGTCACAGGACAAGTCCAGATCAGAGTGAACTGGGATCAGCTCAGATCGAGTGATGCGATGTAGAGAACAAGGCTCCACATGCCTTCCACGTTTCTCCCCCTACCCCTTATTCCTGCCAGTTATTCCCACAGGCCCCACAGGCAGTCGGACAGAAGGGTATCAGGATGGAAACTAACAGTGTGTGTAACCAGCAGATCTATGTTTTGTGTAAACCATACGGGGTGAAATGAAAGTGGGATTTTATGATCCAGGAGGGCAGAAGGGAAGGAAATTCATATTCTTTTTATTTAGTGTGAGGCATGCTGGGTGCAGTTCGTTACTGCCTTTGCCCATTGAAATATCAAGTTCCAGTTCTGCTGTTAACTGGCTGAATTATTTCACTTCTGTGGACCCTGTTTCCTTTCTGTAAAACAGATATCTCTCTCATAGGAGACAATCAGAACATGTGCTTTTACATAGTAGCGCAGTGCCTGGCACGTGCTCATTGGCAGAGACGCTAACTGTAGAAGAACTTCTGGAGCTGGTTTGGGAATTTCTGAAGGAGAGGGGTGATGGGTTTCCATTGCGTTTGCCAGGATGTGCGTGGAGGAGCTGGGCTGAAGATGCAGGAGTGATGAGGATGGGGGTCACTGGACTTGGGCCAGTTAGGGGTGAGAGAGCAGCAGGATTCAGCGTGGGGTTAGACACGGAACCGAGCACAGTGCTGGTGGTGTGATGGAGGATTTGGTCTGGAGATGGATGCGCTGACAGTACTGTCATCCCCGGGGAGGGAGCAAGCAGCCAGGCACGGGTCGGCTTCGTGGGTTCACCCTGGGATCCTGAGCTGCAGGGACCCCCAGGGCTTCAGCGTGGGCCTCAGCTGAGCAAAGGGAGGAACATCAGACGATGGATCCAGGCAGAGGAGTGTCTTCTTCAGGCAAATCTTTGAAACAGCTTCCATTCCTAGCCTGCATTCTAGCCAAAGCTGGCCAGGCCTTAGGCCCCAACCACGCCCCAAGGAGTGAGTGTCACGGTGACTGGAGAAGACCGGCCCTGTGCAGCGCTCCGGGAGCCCTGGCACACGGAGACCTCGGGGGGCTCCCCATCCCTTCCCCTTCAGCCACCATCAAGAGCCATGGCTCTTTCTAAGGAAACCAAACCAAACCAAGAACACACAACAGCAACAGCCCAAGGAGAGACCCATCTTCCCGAGTAGAATGTTTCAGTGTCAAAATAGTTTCTGGTGGGATTTAAACTTGGGCTTTGGTATGTCAGGTGACAGACACCACCAGTTTGGAGCGATGGCATGGCGGGGCTGTTGACAGCCATCAGCCACCGGAACAGTTGTATGGGTATCTGGATAATTTATGGGATTGACTTAAGAAGAGCAGCTCTCAAACTGTGGCCAGGGGCATGTGAAAGTAGCATCAGCAGATAGAGCGAAGGGCCCAGGGACGTACATTGCGTGGGGAGTCCAGGGCGCCAACTCTGCCTCCATGACAGCTGCCCAGCCACTAGCAATGTCTGCATTCCACAGCTGAGCTGGTTACTTTTAAAAAAAAGTTTTTGAACTTTGGAGTTTTAGTGTGTTTCATCCCTGGGCCTTTTGTAAAACTAATGAGAAATAGAAAAGCAAAATATGAGAAATAGAAAAGCAAAAGTGATGGAAAGGGGAGTTCTTGGGGCAAGGAGGGCTGTCCCTCGGCATGTGGGATGAGATGCATTTCAGTTTGTCAGGCTTTAGGTGGTCCAAGGTGATGTGTGAAGGGAACACAGTCCTATGTGGGACACATACACGCACACACACGGAGACGATGGATGGGACGCTGATATAAACGCTGGTGCTGGTTAGAGATTGTGGGATAAGTGCAGTGCTCCCAGGATGAGCCACCCCTGGTGCCGCCGTTTGGTTTTGATATTTTTACTTTCATGGGTGGACAGAGGGGGCTGTCACACTTGGTTTTGCTCATCATAGAAGGAAATCGTTGTGAATAACTACAGCAATACCCAGACATGGGAGGAGGAGAGGATGGTTCACCTGCTGCTCCAAACCCCAAGGACAGTTCTCAAAGCAACCACTGAGCAGTTACTCTAAGTTTTAATGAAAACATTTAGCCGCCTTGCTCCACTCCAACCCCACTCTGGGTCTTGCTCCTTGCAGTGTCTCGGTCCCCACCTGTGCGGTGGCTGTGATGTTGCAGTTTGGGGTATTTGTGTGGCAGCCTTTGGAGACGGGGAATGGAGAGCAGCAGAGCACTTTAAGGGAAGCCTGACCTTTGGCATTGGAAGTAGCTGAGGAGACACAAAAATAGAAGGTTGGAAAAAATCCTCAAAGGCTCAGAAAAGCTGGAAAATTGGCATTCAGTGATCTGATCTTTAGGAAACTGATCAGATCCCCCCCCACCCCCCAGGGGGGTCCCAGATCCTCAGCTAGCGGATGTCGGGCAGGCCAGGAGATTGTCCCGTCCATGTCTGGGCAGCAGAGGTCACCCAGCAGGGTATCTGCAGACGAGACCCCTGCTTTTCCTGGGGAGGGGTCGTCCACAGTGGCTTCTCATCTGCTTGCTTTGGCTGCTGGCTTGCTGGCTGAGCCACAGCCTCTTGCGATTCTCCTGCTTTCTCCTTCTGTTTTGGAGCTGAGGTCCCTGCCCTACTTTGGGGACAGAGACAGACTCTGTCCTGTGTGCAGTGGGACAGGCAAGGCATAGGTGACGCTAGCTGGTGTCAGTAAAGTGTCTGATGAGCACGGGGCCGAGCCCTTCTCCACACAGGGTCATGAAGGCTGCTGTCTGGATGCTGGGAAGACAACCCGGCCAAGTGCATTTGCTTCCAGCTCAGCAGCTGGGGAACCTCAGGAGTCTGATGTGGCTGGCAAAGGAGCACATGAGGCCGGAGCAGGTGGCCGTGGCTGGGACTCCACACACACGGCAAGGGCATGAAATGTACAGCCTGTTATGGCTGCCGGTATCCCTGGTAGGCCTGGGACTTTGAATATGGGCGCCTTGGTCCCTGCGAGGCCCCTGCTCTGAGGGAAAGCGAGGGAAGCTGGGGACAGCTTCCCCTACCTGAATATAAAAAATGTGAAGTTCTTTCAGAGCCAAATCTTCCACAGTCTTCTCTGCCTTCTATGCCGGCAGCAGTAGAGACATATTCTTTAGACTGGAGGGACAGTTGTGTGTGTGTGTGTGTGTGTGTGTGTGTGTGCGCACATAGAAAGAAGCAAGGCAGAGGCTGCAGTAGACAGAGCCAGGGAAAAGCAGTTGAAGGGTACTTTTTACTATGTGCCATAGTACAAACTGTCAGTTTAATGACTTTTAAATAGCTAGTAAGGTACAAAATGATATGTATGGTAGAGTCCCCCAACCCAGGCATCAAGATTCACTCCCCAAAGAGACCCACTGTTGCTAATTTGTTTCTTTCTTTCTTTCTTTCTTTCTTTTTTTTTTTTTTTTGGTACCAGGAATTGAACTCAGGACCTTGCACTTGCCAGTCTGGCACTATACTGCTGTGCTATATCCCTGGCCCACTGTTGCTAATTTCTTGCATACAAAAAAAGCCTTTGGAAAACAAGGATGTCTAAGGTCCAAGTCTAGGTTACCTGCATTGCCGTGATACAGACTGGAGTTTCTCAAACTCTCACAAGCGCTTGGACCCTCTGTGGGGCTTGTTAACTGCAGACACTGATTCAGAAGGTCTGGGTGGGAGCTGAGCACCTACATTTTCTGATGGGATACCAGGGGCCCCTGATGCTGCTAGTTTGGGGACACATTGTGAGCAGTAGGAATACACCCGGCCCCTCACCTTACATTTTCAGCAAAATGTGCTGTATCATCAAGGTTTCTGGTAAGTTTATTGAGCATCTTTTGCCAGATACATAGCAGAGAATGAAACTGACAAAAAGCCTTGTCCATGTGGAGTTTATTAACTTGTGGGAGAAGACTGTCAGTAATGTACTAGTCAACTTTCTGTTACAGTAACGAAATGCTTGAGGTAATCAACTTAACAGGAGGAAAGGTTTATGTTGGCTCATGGTTTCCAAGGTTTCAGTACATGGTCACTTGAATTTGCTGCTTGGGGCCTGCGATGGTGCAGGGCATCATGGTGGCAACATGTAGTGCAGGAAGCCTACTTACCTAATGGTTGTTGGGGAGCAAAGAGAGAGACACAGAGGGGTTGGAGTCTCAGTGACTTACCTTTCTCCCAGTAGGCCCCGCCTCCTAAAGTGTCCGGCACCTCTCAATGGCACCACACCCAGGGATAATGCCTTCAACAAGGAGCCTTTAGGGACACTCCAGATCCAAACTACACCAGTACATATAATAAATAGATCAACTATAATACAGCAATAAATGTAGTACATAAGTCAAATAGAGGGAAGATGGTTCTTTGGAAAACAGCAAGAGAAGGGGAACTGGATGCTCCAGGCGAAGAAGAGCTGGATGCTATTTTAAACAGAATGGTTTGAGGGTTGGTGATACAGTTCAGTGGCACAAACACCTGCCTGGTAAGTACAAGGTCCTGAGTTCGATTCCAGGTACCAAAAAAAAAAAAAAAAAGAAGAAGAAAGAAAAAAAGATGGTCTGTCAGGTACCATTTTAAATGACAACTCAAAAAAGGGCAGAGAATGTGCCATGGGAATAGGTAATGGTTTTTAAAAATTTTTATTTTATTTTAATTTTTTTGAGACAAGGTCTTACTACATAGTTCTCACTATGTAGCCCAGGCTGGCCTCAAATTCATGGGGATCCTCCTGCCTCAGCCTCCCAAGAGCTGGGACTACAGGTATGTTCTGCCACACCCAGATGGTGATAGTATTTTTAAAAATTAGGAATATGGCTAAGTTTCTTGTCAAGGGACACAAAAGGAACTCACATGCCAGAATTGTGAGATTTGTGTGAAATCAATTGGTCAGTAGATACCAGAACTCAGAGGGAAAGAGGACTGAGAAAATGAGCCCCTCAGGATACTGAGGAGACAGTCAGACCTCCACAAAAAGAGAGGATGCAGTTTTGATTCAATTCTATGCAAATTTCAAAGGACACAGTGTCACATCTAACATTTAAATTATAAAATATGTAAAGAAAAAAATATGGCCAGAGTGAGCACTAAAGAAATAGCTATTACCTGGTACAATTAGGCTGCATACATTAATGTGTTGGTCTGTTCGTCTGAGTTTGCTTACAAGATACAACCACCTGCGCATTTGGGAGTCTGCAGAAGGAGGAAAAGAGGGTTTATTCAGGACTAGGAAGGGAAATTACCATAACAACTCTGCTGAGGAAGAGGTGTAATTTAAGTACATATTTTGTGGTCAGAAATGTTAAAGTCCAAAATGCCCCATGAAGCATAAAGAGGCTTCCAGGTTGGCAGGCAAATCAGACTGCAGCTTGAAAAGCTTGCTGAATGCCACCTAAGGCAGCATCTTGCCAGGAAACACATTCCAGTCCCTGGAAACTCTGAGGAAAGGGGTAAATGTGAAAGAGGAGGAACAAAGGGACGACCGTAAGGGGGAAGTACCTGCTAGATTCATCCAGGCAAGCCAGGCCGCAGATGTTGAAGCACAAGAAGTGCCTCATTCTTTCCCAGTAACTCCAGCAGCTGGGACGGGCCCAGCCCAGTTTGTCTTCCCAGAGAAACCACATGGGATAGGACCAGCACCCCTCCTTCTACTCCCCCTGGCACACCAAGGCACAGAAAGTCTAAATCAGTTTTACTTTTAGGACCCACACCCCTCTCTCTTTGGCAAAAACATGACTGCACCTGCTGGCTGACGCCTGCAATTCTTTAGTAGAGGTTTCTCCTTCTGAAATTGGAAGATGCGAGCTTTGCAATGTTAACGACCAGTTAAGCTATTAGGTTATCCTCCGAAAGCGTAATCTATCTGTCAACAAGAATAAATGACTCCTGTCAGAGCCTGTTACTTTTTTGACAAGGAGGAGGACGAGAGAAAGGAATGGGTCACGGAGGACCTGGTGGCCAGACTTCCAGGCAGGGACACTCACAAGAGCCTGGCTATTTACCTTCCAGAGCTCCAAGGAGGAGTCGCTGCTTGGTGGAGAGGAATTGCTGTCCTGAACATCTGTACGCTCGGCCAACTTAGCGGGAACTCCGCCACCCAGACATATGATTCACATCAACTGTGTTTTTCATGAGTTTTAGAGACTTTTTTTTTTTCTAAAGCAAGGCTGACGTCATTATGAAGGAACTTTCTCCTCATAGGTTCCAATTGAGGTACCGCAGCAAGTGGCATTGAACGAGACCTTCGGAGGAGCTTTTCTTTCTTTCTGTCTTTCTTTTTTTTTTTTTTTTTTTAATCTTTCTGCCCTCCTCCAGAGACAGGTGAGTAGGGGGACCTCCTGACAGGGATGAGAGAAACACCGTTTCCTTTGTCATACATGCAATGATTCTTTGATGGAAAAGTTCTGAAAAATGGAACCAAACATGAAGAAAAATTAAGTTAATTTACTTAATAAAATTAAAACTCCAACTCAGAATGGTCCTATCCTCATCTACCTTTGATTTTTCTCCTCTAATTTTCTTTTCCTGAAGATTTAATGTGCCATGATTTGTGTAAAAAATTAGATAATGTGGGTGATGTTCTCTCTCTCCCGCTCTCTGTCTCTCTCTGTCTCTCTCTCTCTTCTTGGTACTTGGGATTGAACCCAGTACTTTTGCACTCAACTACATTTTCAGCCTTTTTGTTTACTAATTTTTAATTTTGAGACAGGGTCTAATTGCTAAGTTACCCAGGCTGGGCTCCAGCTTGTGATCCTTCTGCCTCAGCCTCCCAGAGTGCTGGAATTACAAGTTTGGGTCATCATGCTGGGCCATGAGGCATGTGTTTTAAATATAAAAATATTGAAGTAGAAAATTTGGTTTTAAAAAATGCAAACAAATAATAATAATAAAAAAAAAAAACCAGGAAAAAAAAATTCTCTGTGGAGACCGCAAGGTCTTTTGAAATGTTTTCTTCTTTCTCTGTGTTTTGCTGCGCTCCCCCTCTGCGGATAGCTGGGCCCTGTTACCGCACATATCATGAGCTTTTGTCATGGAATTTGCAGCGACACAGCGCTGGGGCTGCTGGCTTTGCACATCTGGGTTAAACCCGGCGTAGGCAGAGCCAAGCAGAAACCCAGAGCAGGGCCATATTGGTGAGGGGCTGACCATGGCCAGCGGGTGGCGCCTTGCACGAAGAAGGGTGAGTTAGGACATCGGAAACAACCCACAGCCGGGGCACTGGGGAACCATCAGGGTGCATGCAGGCAAGTGACCATGTTTCCAGGAAGTGACTGCGGCTAGAGGGAGTCGGAGATGCCACTCTGGAGGAGGAGGGGTGTCCCTGGGAGCTGTCAGAAGCCACCCCAAATCCGCGCGCTCTCCCCGCACATAGCTGTGGTTACCTTAATCGTCTGCAATGTGTGTATTCATTTCGGCTGCCAAGAAGGCCCAGCAGAGTGGATGTGGGCTCAGTACCCTGACATTTCGCGATGAGAAGGGAGGCACGGAGGGGCGTGGGAGCCTCCTGAGGAGAAGAAAATTGTACCTTGACAGCGATTCTCTTGGTCGGTGGATCTCCGAGGAGAGCCTGAGCTCACTCACTTGGGAAAACGTCCTAGAAATGGGGTGAATCTAGAACTGGCAGCCGCTTGGTAGAGTGCTCTGAATCCAAGGACCCAGAGACTTTGGTAGCTGTGTGACCGTGGTGGGGCCAGGCCTGTGCCCTGTGTGACTGTGTTTCTGGCAAACACGGTCATCATCATGGTTTCGCGCTTGACTGTTACACGGGCTGTAGAAATGCATGTGCTATGCCCGGCACGTGAGTAGCTGGCATTCCTAGCAGCACGATCCTCGGGGCTGCTGATGGGGGTTAGAACCGCTGTGGAGCTGTGGAGGCGCCATCTCTGACAGGGTGAGGTCATTCTGGGGTGGGGGGAACTCAGTACTCAGTCTCCCGTTACCACTGTGGGTGTGGCCAGAACCTTGCTACCTTTGGCAGCCTTTTGGTTCTCTGTCGCCAGCCTACGCCTCACCCTCCTTTCACCCCAAGACTAAGCATTCTTTCTTACTCAGCGTCAGGCTAAGTCAGTCTATCTAACCCAGCGCTGAGAGAGGCAAGGTGCAGGAGTGAACGCCGGCCAGCTGGCAGGGGTGGTGCACAGGAGAAGCCTGCAGAAATCAACTCGGGCTGAACAGCTGGGCCTGGTGGTGCCTGCCTATAACCCAACACTCAGAGGGCTGAGGCAGGAGGATCGCTATGAGGTTGAGGCCAGCCTGAACTGCAAAGCAAGACTCTGTCTCAGAACAAAAACAAAAACAAAAAACCCCGGAAGACAATGTAGGGTGAGAAGCGGTTGGCTACGACAGCAAAGAGATTCCAACACGTTACTGTGGACTGTGTCTGTGGGTTTCCCTTACTATTTTTCAAGATAGAAATAAAAAGCAGAGGTACTTTTTTGTAGTAAATTATATACTTATAAAATTTATCTTTTAAACCATACTTAGGTATATAATTCAGTAGACATTATGTATATTCACAGTGTTGTGCAATCATCAACACTATCATTTTAGAGTTTTTTTTTTCTTTTTTTTAATCCTCCAGACAGAAACTACTGAACAATATCTCCCAACCCTGGCTCCAAAGTCCCTGGTAATCTCTGTCCTATTTTCTGTCTCTATAAATTGTCTTATTCCGTAGTCACCTTATATAAAGTAGAGTTATATGGTATTTGCCTTTTTAAAACTGGGTTTATTTCACTTAACATAACGTATTCAATTACTGCATCGTATGGTGATTCTTCTTGAAGTGCTGTGGTTGTCAAACTGAATCACTTGTTTTTATTATATTTCTTAAATTGTTTTATTGCTCCTCCTTGTCTTTATTTCTTGCTGTTAATTTGATAGAGAACTGGATTATTTGTCACTGGAGACTGAGTCACAGTCTAGGTTTACACACTGCCTATTCATAGTGCCATTTAGTTTGTCCCTTCATCCTCCATATTCCCTGTAAATTCGAAGTCAGACAAGAGTCTTGATTTGATGCTTGTGCAAGTTCTTGAGTGGGCTGTTTCCTAAGGTGCTGTGTATTCCTCACTGGTTCACAGCAGGAGGCATCACAGGTACTTCTAAACACAAATGCAAATGGATGAGAATAAAATTCTGTGGCTGAACCATCCAAGGATATGGGCTAAAACCCCTTTATTCAGTGGCATGTATTTTTTTGGTCCTGGGGATCAAACTCACAACCTTGCGCTTGCCAGGTAGGTACTTATGCCTCTGAGCTAAATCCCTGGCTATGACATGTATTTTAAATGTCGTCCTTATTATCCTGGGTTGGTGCTATCATTCCTACTTACAGAAGAGGAAATGGAGGCTTTGAAAGATTCTGCAATGCACAGAGTCTGGCTTGGATATTTACAAAATACCTGTCTCTGCACCTAAACCACAATGTCCAGGGTTGGGGTCCTGGGGGGCAACGGTTTTCGAAAGTTCCCGTGGGGATTCTGATACAAGTAAAGGAAGAGCCCAAAGGCAGGTCTAGAAGAGGTGGCCGGGAGATGTGACTAGCCTTACCTCAGTGCAGTGGTCTCCCTCAGAGCCACCAGTGCCGGAATGGGACAGCAACCTTGGTATTCCTCACTGGAGAACTACAATCATACTCTGTTCGCTGTGCCCGTCAGCAGAGAGACCTCCCACAGAAGTCCCAGCTCCTCCACAATGTGGGGTTTGGTTAAGGTTACTTACTTGTCCCTTCCATGTGCTGGATCCATGGCAATCAGTTGCCACTATTTGAGGCCACTGACTTTCCCCTTCTGGTGTTTTTCGAGAGGTGCTGGCACCAAGGACGAGCAAGAGGTGGGGATGGGGTTCTCGTTTCACTCAGAGCACCTCTGATTGAGATACCTCTTTGCACCGTCTTCTGCTCCATGCCACTACCTCCCAACTCCCTGCCACGGGCCTCCATCCCTGCCGCTTGCTGTTTTCATCTCTGGCCATCAGTCTTTGGCCACCTATGGCACCTGTCACCCAGACCCTGGGACCAGCTGCCCATGAAGACTGGCTGACCCCTCCTTATCCTTTGTCCTTGGCTCATGGGACAGTGCTCACTCTTTGGGCTATACCAACAGTCCCTGATTGCCTATTGCAAGATTTCTGGGATTCATAATCCTTCTTTGACTCATCGAGGAAGTGGATGTTTGAGCCCTGGTGCAGAGTTGCCTGTGTTCCTAACGATGGTGTCCCCCTCTTCCGGTACAGGCTTTTCCTCTTCGTCCTTCCAGCTGAGCCACTCCTCTGTCTTCTTCAGTGTCACCTTCATGACCATTTGTTAAACAGTGATTACGCACTGAGAACTCTGACGAGAGCGCGACATCCCTGTGGTCCTCAAGACAACCAGCCCTTTCCCAGTTTGCAGATGAGGAAAACCCGGTACACAGAAGTAATTTTCTGAATTGGTGCAGCCAGGTGGATATATGCTGCTCCTTGCCCTTTGCATTTTGGGAAGGAGATGGGTCAGGAGGATTGGGGAGCAGCCTCCTGGGGCACCTTGATTTCACTGCTGGCCTGACCTTCGCACTGCATCCTGGCCAATTTCCTCACTTGTGTTTTCATTCCTGGGCATCCAGCGGCTGCTTGTGTTATGAGTGTCCACCAGCCCTCTCCATTCATACCTCCACCCAACAATGCATTCATTATTGACCATGTGAATCTCAAATGGGAGTAAGGTTCAAGGTATTTTCCATGGGTATAAAACAACTATTTTAGCCAGGTGTGCTGGTGCACACCTGAAATCTTAGTACTCAGGGAGGCTGAGGCAGGAGGATAGTAAGTTTGACCCAGCCTGGCTAACACAAAAATTTATAAAAAGCAGAGGAGCTGAGGATATAGCTGAGAGAGAAGGTCCTGGCTTGAATCCCCAGCACCTCAAACACAAACAAGCAAAAAGAACCCCCAAAATCTCACATCTCAAATCTCCAAAGATTTCATGACAACTTTGTTGTCACAAAGGTGCCTCTAGGGTGACTAGTGTCACTCGATTCCATGGGCCAAAAGTCAAAATGTTAATAATCATGATTCCTGTACTGCACTCTTATGGAAAAACTTCTGTAATTTTTATTTGCAGTTTTTTCTCTATTAAATATTTAGTGCTTACATAATAAAAGTAAAATGAATATAAACTTGGGAGAAAAATTTAATAGCTTGTAAAGAAGAAAACTAAAGTCACCTAAAATCTAACACATTCAGAAACAACTACTGTCAAGATCTTGGTGTGATCGTCTACACTTTCACCCGTGCTGTTATACATATTCAAAATTGTGGCTGTCTTGTTCTTTTGGTCACAAATAACACATCATTCTTAGGAAAATTAACCGAAAAGGAAAACATATTTGGAGGCTAGAGAGGGGTGCACTGGACCTCTCTGAGGCCAGAGCAAGGAGCCAGGCCTTGCCATCTGGGCCTGGAAGTGGACTAAGGCCAAGGTCCATGTGGACTGCCCGGTGTCACCCCTTCTGGTGCCACCTGGGGACTCATCTCCCAGCCCACGTGTTACTATCGGTCGCTGCTTCCAGTTCCCAGACACACACAGATGGACACGGGAGGCCTGTCAGTCTGCATTCTTTGGCTTGCCTGTAAACTCGAGGCTCTAGTATGGCTGTCTTAGTTGCTTTCTTTTTCTGAGGCACAGTCCCTGACACCTGCAATGAAATGGAGAAGAGGATAATTTTGGCTTAGGGTTACAGTCCCTGGTTGGCTGGCTCCAAGGCAGAAATGACAAGGCAGAGGGGCATAGCAAAGCAGAAGCTGCTCACATCGTGGTGGTCAGTGAGCAGACAGAGAAGGGAGGGGTAGGGGATGGAGACACAGCGTCCAGGTTAGACCCCCAGTGTCTGTCTCCAAGCAGGCCTCACCTCCTAAGTGCAGCTCACCTATCATGCCCTGTGATCCCATCACCTTCCTAAATGTGCAAGGCTCTTGGGAGACATTCTAGAGCTAAACTGTCGCAGTGGCCCAAGAAGCACCATCTAGGGACTTCACTGTTACAGATCCATGAACTTGAGGGGCGTTTTCATTTTCCTGGGGTTATTGCTAAAGTGGAAGGGATAGAAGCTGGTACTTTTAAAGCACCCCCCCCACCTTTTTTTTGTGGCACTGGGAATTGAATCCAGGGATACTATACCACTCAGCCTTTTTATTTTATTTTTTAAATTTTGAGACAGGGTCTCATGCATGTGCCCATGCCGGCCTCAAATTTGTGATCCTCTTGCCTTAGCCTCCCAAGTAGCTGGGATTACAGGTGTTCCCCATCATGTACAGCTCTAAAGATCTTTACACTGTGGCAAAGAAAGAACTAGATGGCAAGTAGAATCAAGAGGTGGAGAAAGGGACAAAACTCTGCTATACAAGGACAGCTGGGCCTGAAGGAAGAACCGCCCTAAGTCACTGCAAAGTCCAAATGATCCCTTTTGGCATCAGCTGGTTTGATTTGAGTTTCTGCCACTTGTTTCTGAACAAAACCTGACCAGTGCCACTTCTCCTGGCCTGTCTGCTATGGTTCCTTCAGGACATAGGTCTCTCTGGCTTTTCCAGGTACAGTATGTGTGTTCACAGCCTGGAGGTTTACAGATTTTCAGGTTGCAGCCATGCTCAGAGATTCCTTGGCTGCTTTTGAGACCCAAATCTCTAGAGAGAGAATTTGGCTGGAGGATGGAGTCACACAGCAGAATTCTGGCTGCAGGGGCCCTTTATGGGGGTGGGGTGTGGGGGGCAGCAGGGATTCACGGGGAGGACCACTGTGAGCCGGAAGACACCATAGTGTTACTTCTCAGGGTCAGAGTACATTTATTCAGTGGCTGCATTTTAGTGTGAGTGGCAGTGCAGGTGCCACTCACACAGATCCAGACCTTGGATTTTGGGTTCTCATTGTCTAGTAAGAGAGACTTGACTTGTGCATGGAGTCTCAGTGTCCCCGAGCAGATGCGGGTCCATCAGAAACCAGGGAAGGAGAGGCACACCTTGCTGGTAGAACCAGGGGAGGCTCGTAGAGGAAGTGGCTCCTGAGCCAAGCCTGGAGATACTTAAATTTTAAGCACTGCAAGTGGAGGGCAGGACACAGAGCGGCAGGTAGCAAGAGCAGAGTGGGCTCAATGGGGTTTAAGAAAGGGATATGGAGTGAGAGGATGGCACTGGACAGGCAGGCCCAGGCAACCTGGGAAAGGCCCTGAGTGTCACACCGACTTTACCAGAAAAACCACAAGGCTCAGAACTGAGAGCACGGCTTGGAGGCACACTGTCACCTTGGGCTGGCACCACTCTCAGTGTGGGCAAGCAGGTCTTTGCCCTGGGCTATGCCTCATAGAGCCCAGAACTTTGGAATGCCTTGCCTTAGAATGTTCTAACCTTCTAAGGTTATGGGCTAGGCTGGGCTAGCAGTACCAGTGAGGCTAGGTACCCTGAGTCTTGATGGGGTTTGTGGGAGTGAACCAGTTGCTATCAGCTGCTGGGGACCCCAGGCCTATGGTGTGGTCCTGGAGTCTGTGCATGGGTCCTACTTCCAAGAAGGCATCTTGGTGAGTTGTTTTGCTTTTGCTGGTGAGCACAGTATTTCTTTTGTGTGATCATATGTGTTTGAGTGACCCCAGTTTGTTGGACAAAGAACAAAGTCAAGGCTCTGGGCTATAAATGGCTCTACCAGTGCTTGAATGGGCCCGTGTCCTTGTCTGTGTGTCAGCTCCCACCCACAGGTGCTTTGGTCACAGCGCTGCTTTGTGTTTACAGCACCTGACAGTGATGGGGATGGCAGCAAGTGTCCCCTGTGAGTGCCTTCCATCCTGCCATTGGCACTGGGGCAGTCATCCTGAGCCCTCTGTGATCCCCACACCATGTGTCAGGTAATCCTCAGAGGTAACTCCCCTAGCTCCTCTAAGGCCCCTCAGCACTACCTCTCAGTGCCAAGGGGCATCCACCACAAATGTCCTTATTTGCCCGGATAGTTATGATGAACACAAACAAGACCATTCTTTTCACTGTCCATATGCCCCCTGGCCAGTCCTTTCTGCTACTGGTACATGGAAGGCTGGGAGTACGGTCAGCAGGGAGGATCACATTCCAGGGATTCAGTGATCATGCACTCAAGAGTTCTAGAGGGGTTATGGTTGGACAATGTTCCATTCTATGTTTGGGTTAATAATACATTTAACATAAGCTGAAACCGAAGAATTTCTCTCTCTCTCTCTCTCTCTCTCTCTCTCTCTCTCTCTCTCTCTCTCTCCTTTTCTCCCTCTCTCCCTCTCCCTCTCTCTCTCTTTTTTGCTTACTTTGGACAAGACTTGCTGTTATGGCTTGTGTCCAGATGTCTCCTCAAAGAATCATGCAGTCATGGGGAAAGGCTTTTCTGAGGCAGCTGAATCTAGAGTTTGTGATTGATTCATGGTTTGTGATTGATTCCTGGTCAAGGTGTGAGTGCTAAACCTGCCCTGCAGCAGGTATAAGAGACAGAAAGAGACACTCTCTCCCTCTCTGCCTCTCTCTCTCTCTCTTTCTCTCTCTTCCTCCCTCTTTTCCTCCCTCCCTCTTCTTTCTTGTTGCTTTTGCTGTCTTCCACAGCTGTGAACTGTTGCCCTTCTGCCGTATGCCACCCTACCCAGAAGCCAGTTGATTTTATGGGCTGAAACCGCTACAAACTGTGAGCTAAACAAGCCTTTCCTCCCTTTAACTTTGGTCATCAAGTATTTTGTCACAATAATGATAGAAAAGCAACTAAAACAGAATTTGGTACCAGGAGTAGGGTTGTTGCTGTGACTATATCTGACCATGTGGTCAGGAGCATTTGAGAATGGCTTGTGGGAAGAGATTGGAAACATTTTGAGATAGTAGCTGAAAAAGTGGGAAAGAACACCAGTTCTGTATGGGAGATTCTGGTCAAAGCTGAGAAAACTAGAAGGCTGATAGAAATCCTGCCAGTAAGACCAAAGTTGGGAGATTTCTGGTGGAAAGAAGGACAGCTTCAGCTATTAGATTCCTGATGATGTGTGTTATGATTTGGCAGAAAGTTTGTCCACATTTTGCTCATGTCCAGAGAATTTGCCTGTCACTAAGATTAAGTGTGGTAGATTAATTAATCTTGCAGAAGAAATTTCAAGACAGTCAATGTTGAAGCAATGGATAGATACTGTTGGGAGGTTTTAGCCAGATTTATGTTGAGAGTCAAGAGCAAAGAGCCCAGCAGAATGTTTTAAAATGTTCTGGGTTTGACCAGAAAGGAAGCTCCAGTAAAACTTCAGACTGAAAAGATAGAGCTGGGGAGATCTTAACTGCTAAGAAGGAACAGGAGAATAGAAAAGATGACCTGAGGGCAATCATAAGAAGCACCACAACTCCACCTTTTGTAGCCTCAAAACTGCAAAAGCAAAAGACTTTGCTTTGAGAAAAAAGCCCCAGAGCACCATGTTCCAGAATGGTGGCAGCATAGAAAATTTGTTCCTCAGAACTGGATTCAGAGTGGTCAGCAATCTAGGCACTTGGCCCCTACAGCCAAGAGAGAAGAAAGTCTGGCTACTTCTCCAACTGGTGGCAGACCTCGGCATCATCTACATGGTGCTGGTTTTAGGTGCATGCAGAATGCAACAGTTGTGGGGTTAGGAAGGTTTCCACCTAGATTTCAGAAGGTCTGGGAGGCTGGACAGTGTGCCCCTGAGAGGGCAGGGTGTGAATCTGTGAGTGTGAAACCAAAGGTACAGTGGAGACCTCAGAAGTTTGGAAAAACCAAGAACATGAGTTGTCTGAGGAAAACTGTAAGGAGGAAACAGAGTGGGTCCAATAGAGAAGCCATGGAAGCTACAACCACCAGCAGTGTCCTAGGGGCAGAGCCATACAAACCCTTTGGAGTTCAAAACTTGCCACAAATTGCCTCAGATGGTGCACATGGAACTACAGGATTTAATGTTTGCCCTGCTGGATTTTGAACTTGCTTTTGTCCCATTCCTTTGTATCTCTTGAAACTCTATCTTGTGCCATTGAGTGATGGAAGTGTTTCAATTTCTTCTCATTTGTACAGGGGCTCACAGCTAAGAGTTTACCTTAAATCTCAGAGGAGATTTGGGATTTTGATTTTTCAGCAATGCTAAAACTGTTAGGATTTTGGCAATTCTTAGAGATGGACTAAATGCCGTTTGCATAAAGGGATATGCATGAGTCTTTGGGGGGCCAGGGATGGAATGTTATGATTTGCATCTCAATGTTCCCCAAGTCCTCGTGCAGTTAGGAGGGTGGGCTGATAGAGTCTGTGGTTGACTCATGGTTCAATGCTGAGGTTAAGGGCGTGAATACTATACTTGCCCTAGCACAGGTAGTCTGCATACAGTATAAGGGACAGAAGGAGGCTTGTCTCTTTCTTCTCTTGTTGCTTTTGTTGTCTTCTGCCACCATGAACAGTTGCCCCTGTGCCATGTGCCACCTTGCCTTAGAACTGACTGATTATGGCCTGAAACCTCTACAAACTGTGAGCCCAATAAACCTTTCTTCCTTTAAAATCTGGGTGTCAGGTATTTTGTCTCAGCAACAAGAAAAGTAACTAAGGCACTTACATATGTGATCATTATCAAGGAGTCACTGTCACAAACTTGAGCCATTAGCCAGGGCATGTCCTGGACTCTTTCTGTCCCTTACCCCTGTCCCAGTCAACTAGTCACTATGTCCACCCTGTTCTGTCCCCTGTGAAGCTTGTATTAGTCAGTTTTCCAGGGAAACAGAACAAACAGGAGATATGGACATACATACACATGCAGCATTACTGTATAAAGCACAATACTGTGGGAGTTGGCTCACGAGATTACAGAGACCAAGAAGTCCTTCTCTCTGCACTCTGTAAGCTGGAGACCCAGCAAAATTAGTGGCATAATCCAGTCTGAGTCCGTAGGCCTGAGATCCAGGAGCTCCAGTGCCTGAGGGCAAGAGTTGTTACGGTTTTTCTTCCACTTTTTTGTTCTGTTTGGGCTCTGCAGAAAGTGGATAATACCTGTACACAGCAATGAAAATGATCTGCGGATCCAAGACACATTCAGAAACGTTTTACCAGTGATCTGGGCATCTCTTACCCCAGTCAAGTTGACACATGACATTAAACTTTACAACAGGGTGGGTCTCACTGTCTGTCTCCTGGATGGTGAAATAGTTTCCTCTCCACTTTTCCTGCTCTCTCTTCCTCCCCCCACCTGCTCTAGTCACTTTTCTAAGGTAACATTTATTTTTATGACATCTTCCCATGCACCTAGTTTAAAGAGTCATGTAACTCAAGAAGCCCTTCAGCTCCCAGCGGTAGACCCTGACCACCTTCCTGTCCCTTCCTTCCCCCCCATTTCCTGTTTCCTGGAGGAGACCACTTTTCAGTGTGTGTACCGGAGGAGTGTGTTTCCTTTGTTCCGCGTTGTGGCAGGGGAGTGTGGACTTCAGAATCTGTAGTGCTTCCTTCCTGGGCCGGCTGGAGCCTTGCAGGTGGATAGCTCTTCCAGGGCCTTGGCTGGGGCTAGGAACCTGGTGCAGTGCTGGAGGAGACTGAGAAGAGGTTGCAGAGGAGGCATGTACGCATTGAACTTGCAACCTCGGTTTGATCTCATTGTCAGAGTGGTTCCCTTACACTGCTTGGTGGTTGGGTTCAGAGACGCAATTGTCTTTTTTTCTTTTTTTTCCCAAAGACTCAGTTTTATCCTTTTAGAAGAAAAACATTCGCACTTTCCAGCAGAATGAGGTAAAGAGAGAATGGGGTAGAGGAATCAATCCTTAGTCCTCCCTTTTTGTTTCCATTGTCCCCCACCTCCTCTTCATCACTTTCAGAAGGTATTTGGTGTCACCCATTCCTGAGCCATGTGTTGATAGGGGTATAAGCAAAATTTATTCTTTGCTTCCTCCTGTTTAAGACTGAGCCTGCTTGGTTTTGCTATATTGGTCGCCATTTTTCTAGCTGCTTTCTAATGTCTAAAATGTTGTTATTGATGTCTTCTCTATTTATTTTCCTTATGAATTAAAGGTTTTTTTTTCTTGTATGGTACTAGAAACTGAACAAGGGAAGTTGCACTGAGCTACATTTCCAACCCTTCTGAGGAATTCATTTATTTATTTAACTTTGAGACAGGGCCTTGCTAAGTCTCGCAGGCTGGGCTCAAACTTGTGATCCTTCTGCCTCAGTTTCCAGAGTGCTGGGATTACAAGGTGCACCACCATGCCAGGCTGGAATTTTCTTTTTTTAGATTAAAAATTTCTTTTCAAAAATATTTTATTTTAAAGAGAAAAAAAACCCCAAAATTTCAAAACAGGAAAATAGGAGAGTAACAACAGTCAATACATTATGTTTTGTTATCTTTAAATTAGTTACTCAGAGTATAAGATACAGGCATTTAATTGTCCAAACAATATTAGCACAAACTTTTGGAATTTTAATCTTAAAAAAAAAAAAAACCAAAAAACAAAAAAGAAGACATTAGGAAAGAGCGGAGATGAATCCTGGAACCCCATCTACTGCTGTGAGCTACCCGAGTGGTCTAACATTTAACATTTAAACCTGTCCCCGTCACCCTCCTGCTCAAAATACTCCCATGGGTACAAGCGGTGGGGGGGGTGAGGGGGAAAGGATTAAAAAAAAAGAATCAAGAAGTGTTACGTTAACAAAAAAGGCGTTATTTCCCGTGAGGAATGTGATCATTATGTACTATAAATGTGGGCTAATAATAATAATTAAAAAATAATAAAAATGAAAACAAAAAAATACTATCATAGCTCCCACTGGAAACAGGCTACAAGATAGAAATCTTGTGTGTCACATTTTAAAGTTCTGGCCCAAATTGGGGCTCATTCCCCTCGTGGAATAGACTGTACTTGATTTTATTAATATTAATGGATCCAAAATTTCAGGGCATCTAGAGAAAGTCAAAAGCTTACTTTTGTTCTCTATTAAACGCCAATTCTAAAACAATACTTGGCTCTCAGCTGCATGGCTTTGAGCCTTTTCTGGCTGGGAAATGAACTCCTAGGCATCAGGGGCCCCGAGATGTCGGGGCTGGGGCTGGGCCGGGCCTCAGTGACAGGGGAGGCTGCTGTGTGCGCTCACACCTGTGGCTGCAGCTTGAGCTGCTGCAGGGAATTTCCGGTTTATGTAGCCAGCAACTAGAAGGCAGATTCTTTTTCTTTTTTTTTTCGGTATTCTTTCTGGGGCATAAATTGCAGCTGGTGATGAAATTTGTTCAGTCTCTCTCACTACTAAATCACACTGGACCACACAAATACTTGGCTTGGCTTATCCTAAGTTTCTAAACCAAAGGCAGAGGGGCAGTCTTTCCTTCCCTAGACGGATTAGGAACATGCACGTCCATAGAGTGAGTTGTAGGATTGCTCAAGAGGCGGGGTATTGGCATCTATTGTCCCTTCTTCATTGGTGATAACATACAGAAATGATTAAAAATGAGGATGTATTGATCTATACCTTCTATTACCATATGGAACAAAGGCCTATTGGCTCCCATAGACAGACCCTGAGGACCCGCGGTGATTTTGCTAAGGGTCTCTGATGAAAGGCATGAAGGCTCATGTTTGTGTATTCACTCTACAGTTCTGCTTCCCAGAACAATCCCGGCACAAAGTGACCATCGCAGCCCCTTGGTACTATGCACGTCCACAGGCGTGGTTGACCAGGAAGCTGGTCCACACGGTGGTTCTCCCAGCCCGTCTCCTGCTGGATGCTTGCACCCCAACCGTGCTTGGTCGGAGCCAGGGCAGCCCCACATCCCCGCACCTCCACCGGGCTCACCCCTTGTGTCACTCAGGCTCCTACTTGTAGGTCATGTGGGTTGGTTTCCTCCCCCCTCCCCCGCCCCGGGGGGACCACCAGGAGGCCACCTGCTGTGGCGCGTGCTGGGTTTATTGCTTATGTCGGTGAAGGGGAACACGCCTGGGGCACTCTGGGTGTCTTGGTCCCCGGGTGCCACAGAGGACGGAGCGGGTTGGGCGTGTTTCTGTCTACATCCACAGAATGGCCTTGTCTGAGGTTGATGTCCTGTGAAGCTGTTTATGTCGGCAGCGGAGCACGGCTGCCCTGATGCCGCTGAGCCCGGCAGCAGGACCTGCTTTCCTCTCCTGTCACTGAGAGCCCTGCGCAGAGAGCAGAAATCACGGACTGGGCAGCAGGCGACGAGGAAGGAAATTACACCCAGCAACCTCAGGGGGTGTCATTCAGGTGCCCAGCCAACGGCCGGGGCCGGGTGCTGAAGCTGACTGACTCCCCACTGGGTTGTGAGGGCCTTGGGGGTGGGGTTGTGTCTTTTGTCCTCAAGGAGAAACACAGCGCAGGTGCCTGAGAACTGAGTGGGAAGCATCTTGCGGGGTGCTTTATTTTTTATTTTAGTCTATGTTTTTGAGACAAGGTGTTGCTATGTAGTTGAGGCTGGCCTTGGCTTCACAGGGATCCTCCTGCCTCAGCCTCCAGGGTGCTGGGATTACCGCACCACGGAGCACCACCGAACCAGGCCTGAGGTGTTGTTCATCGCACGGCTGGCAGGGCCTCCTGGGTCCTGCACTGCGTTCTCTAGGGCGCGCGGCCTGCAGGGGCCTGGGTGGGAAGGAGTTAAACAGAGCCACCCAGACACAGCACAATTTTAGGGCCTGAGCACTTCGGCCCCTAGGGGGCCTGTAGCCACACTTCATCTGGGTCTGGCTCCTCCTTTAAAAATCTGCCGCACCTGCTGTCTAAGGTGCAGCTGAGGCTCGCGGAGACCTGCAGGTTCCAGGACAGGGCTAGGAAGGGGCAATAATGGCCGCCCCCAGCGTCCAACCACGGGAGAGGAGGAGTTACATGATGACTTGGTCCTGATTACCTGGTTTTAATCTCCCAGCAACCCATTATCCTTACTTAAATGAGGAAGTAGAAGTGAAGGGAGGTTAACTAACTTGTCCAGAGAGACAACTAGCGAGTGACATGCGGTGTCAGACCCCAATCCGTCTCCCCTCCCAACCTGAGTTCTGGACCCCGACACAGCCTGCCAACCCCACAGTTCTCTCTGTGGTCTCAAGGAAGGTCTGGACATCTTACACACTCAAAAAACTCTCTAGCATCCATGTTCTGATGCTCAAAAGGGCCAGCTGTGAAGTAACTGCCTTCGCAGAACAGGCCTGAGGAGGTTGGCTCTGGTCCGGTGCAGCAGAGGAGGCGGGAGAGAGAATTCCAGCTTAGGCTCCATGGGAGGGGGGCCTTCCGGCGGCCAGGCCATTTCCCGGGGTCCCTGATGTGTGAAATTCTGTCCAGGCTTGAAGTTTTTGGTCTTTTCCTTGGCGGAGGGCACTGCGGTTTCCTCTTGTGGCCACCAGGGGGAGGCGCTCCCCGGGGAACTGTCGGGAGAAGAGACTGTCGCCTTCCTTGGGGGCACCTGCCGGCCCCAGGGCCTCTCCCACCTGTTCTCCTCTGACGAGGCCTTATCTACATCCTGCGGGGCCTCCCCTTTTGATGAGACACAGGGTGTGTATGTGTGTATGTGTGTGAGAGAGAGAGAGAGAGACAGACAGACAGACTGACTGACTGACTGACTCAGGGACCCACACCTCTACTCCAGCATCCTGAGAGGAACCATGTTCCCTTGGGGCCCCCAGGGGTGTTACTGTGCGAAGCCTCCTGAAGCTTTATAGAACAACCTGTCCTCTTTTGCATTAAACAAACCCCACCGTTCAGTCCTTGACTTCCAGTCCAGCTGGCATAAGTGAGATCATGCTTTGGCCTCCTCTGTGTTCCAGGCACATAACAAAATAAATGAAACAGGAAACAGAAAAAAAAAAGAAAAGAAAAGATAAACAAAAGGACATAGCTGGGCCTTGGACCAAAGTGGCTATCTCTGTATTAGAAGCAGAACAGATGTGCAAAGGGGTGAACAGGTGCGAGGGGTGTCCCAAGAAACTGGGATCAGACCTGGTTCTCTCCTGGGCCTCTGGTGCTAGTGCAGGAGAGTTGGAGACAGAGGGAAAACCAGAGGTAAAAACAAAATTAACCTCCCTCCCTCCCAAAAAATCCCTTTGCCCACTCTGAGGTTGTAAATCAAACTGTTTACAACAGCAAAATGTTCCCTGAGGAACTTAATGGTATGGAAAATAGTCAATAAAATCAACCTTTGGAATACAAGTTCACCCCAGATTCAGTTAACCTTGTCAAAGTGTCACAAGAACTAGAAACAATGCTTAGGATACTCACCAAGGTACATGAAGGCTTAATCTCCACTGGAAATAAACAAGAAACAAATGGAGGCAGGTAGAAATGAAAAGAGAACAAACAGATATGGAAAGAATCAATTCGAAAGGCTGGAAATGAAGTTTGGTCCTTAGAAATAAGAATCACGTAAGATAACAGTAGACTAAACGTGAAGAGAATTAGAAACAAGCTAGGGATGAACTCTTGACACAGTACACAGAGACACAATTTTAAACCTGTAAGAACAGTTAGGAGACCAGAAGGACAGTTTGCAGGAGGACCAAGGTGTGCAGTTTCAGAGAAAGGGAATGAAAGAAACGGGGTGAAACAACATGCGAGGTCACAGGAGCTGTGAAATTTCCTTAACCCCACAGAGTACTTAAAAGTAACTTCTGGCATCAGTAAAGAACAAGGCTAACCACTGTGGAGTAGTACCTTCAAAGTGCCTACCAAGTTTTCATGCCGAGCTAACTCATTGTTAAAATGTAAGATGAAAGGGGGTATTTCATATAAACATTGACATAGAGTACCCTGTATAAGAAATGATGTGAAGTGTAGAAATTGATAAAGCCCATTGAGCAGTCCAAATGAGTATTGGCTATTGACTATACACAAAAACCTTATTTTTCACTTTTTGGTTTTTTTGGAGACAGGCTCTCACTATATATACTCCAAGTTGGCCATGAACTCGCTATGTAGCCCAGGCTGGCCTTGAATTTGTAGTGATCCTCCTGCCTCGGCCTCCCAGAATGCTAGGATTACTGGAGTGAGTCACCATATTGGCTGTTTTCATTTATTTCTTCCCTCCCTTTATCCCTGCGTTCTTCTTTCTTTTGAACAAAAACTTTTAAAATCATTATTTAAGTTTATTGGTACAGTTTAGGTATACGGAATGATTGCGTTCATCATATGGAACTTGTACCTGTACAGGATATACCCCATGATATGCTGAGTTTTCCACATTCTCCTCCCCTCTTTTCTACCCCTCTTCCCCTTTTCACTTACAAAAGCTTTGTTTCCATTGTTTTACTCTTTTCTTGTTTTTTTCTTTTCCTTTCTTTCCTTTCCCCTTCCTCCCTTCCTAGTTTCCCTTCCCATTTGAATAGTTTCCTATTTCCTGATATTTATTCAAGTTTATCCTTCTTTATGACTGAGTAGTACTCCATCGTATAACAAAACCCACATCTTCTTTACCCATTGATCGGCTGATGGACATTTGGTCTGTTTCTGAGATTTAGCTGTTACAAACTGTGCTGCTATGCTCATGGGTGTGCATATATTGCTGTGGTGTGATGCTTTAGTTCTTTCAGCAAGATATCACGAAGAGAGATAGCTGGGTCAAATGGGACCTCTCGTCCTAGTTTTTTGAGGAATCTCCACACTGATTTCCACAGTGGTGGCACCAGGCTACACTCCCACCAACAGTGGAGAAGGGTTCCTTTCCCCCCACAGCCCCTCCAGCATTTGTTATTGGCTGATAGGAACAAAACTTAAAAATGAATAAACATAAAATATATACATATATATAGATATTTTAAAAGCTCAAATAATTGTAGCAGGCTTATGTGGCTTCCTGCAACCCGCTTCCGGTGTGGCCCCAAGGTCCCTCCCTCCTGGGACACGTGCTCTATGTCACGCCCACGCACACCCCATAGGGCTGCTTTGCAGAACACGACTCTGAGTGACGCCCAAAGCCACTAGTGCCATCGCGGGTCCCACCTGCTTTGCTCTGGGCTCCCCCTGTCTGGGGAGAGGCCGCTGCCATGCGTCTTCGATGCCCCCCACCCCAGTTCCTCCAGCAGCCCTCACGCAGGAGCTGTAGGCAAGGCACGGCTTCGTCAGGGGGCCTCTGCGGAACTGGGTCCTGCAGCCTGGGACGGGCCTTGGGCAGGGCATAGCCCTGGCACAGTAACTTCAGGAGGGGCGGGGGGCAGGAGGGGCGGGGGGCAGGAGGCGAAGGGGCAGGAGCGCCGGCCCACGAACTGCTGCCAGGTTCCTGACTCCCGGAAGCTGTGCGAGATAGCGAGCGTTTATTGTGACATCGTGCTGATAAGGGTGAGGAGTGATTTATTGCGCAGCGGGAGATAATACAGGGAGCTTACTCAGCCCAGTTCCCTGTTCCGCAAGGCGAACACTTCCGGCTGCCTTGAGCTAGTGTTCCCTGGCCCGTGGTTGTTGCTTTGGTATTGACCTTTATGTTTCTATATAGCTTGTTTTGTCTTTTTCTCATTTTTTATGTCTTCATTTCTTTGTATAATTACTTATAAATTTATATATGAGATATATATATATGTATTTTTTTTTTTTTCTCCTAACTTCCAAACTCTTCCCTCCTTCCAGTTCAAGGTAATTCCATCGTAGTTTTTAGTTAGTGCTTATATTTGTAGTACCATATCCATACTACCCATGGCTATATCTTGCATTCTAGTATCATTACATTGGTTTTTGGGGATGTATCATTCTGGTGATAATAATGGTTTGCTTTTTTTTTCTTTTTTCTTTTTTCTTTTTTGTTTTTTTTTGGACTTTTTGAGACAGGGTCTCACCATGCCGTTCAGGTTGGCCTTGAGCTCACTTCATAGCCCAGGCTGGCCTTGAACTCGCAATGATCCTCCTGCTTTGACCTCCCAAGTGCTGGGATTGCAGGCGTGCGCCACCGTGCCAGGCCCTGGTTTGCTATTCTTTTTGTTTGCTTTGAGTTCTATTCCTGCGAATAACTCATCTCTCAGTGCCTGAACTCGCCAGGGCTTGATCGACCTTCCCTGTTTTTTGGGGGACGTCCTGTCCAGGACCCTTCTGTGTGCCTGCCGGGCTCCATGCCTGCTCTGCCGCTTTGGGGACATCCGTTCCCTGTCACCTGGAGGATTCCTTTTCCTTATCATCTGTGTCCCCTTCTTTGTTTATTCCCTCACTTTACAGAGTCTGTTCCCCAGTGGCTTCCTGCGCAAGGGGGTGTAAGACCTAGGTACCTTTTTTTTTTGAAACCATTCATTTCTGAAAGTGTCTATTCCCTAGTCACACCTGAGTTGTGGTTAGGCTGTCCTCTGAGTTGTAAATAATTTTCTCAGAGTTTGAGGACTTTGCCCATTTCTTATCTGTTAGCTTCTGGTGTTGCTATTTATAGAGGTTCTTTGACATTTTGGTTCCAGATTCCATATGTGGGATTTCTCCCACTTCTGCAAAACCTTTTTTTTTGGTACTGGGAATCAAACTCACAACCTCACACTTGCCAGGCAGGCGCTGTGCCACTGAGCTATATCCCCGGCTTCCCCAAAATTTTTAAACTCTTTCTTTTATCCATGTTGTTCTGATAGTTATGGAGATCCTTTTAAACTCATGTCCTGTCTTCTTAGAAGTTTTCCTAAGTTATTCCTTTCATACTTTTCTCCCCTTCATTTTCTTTTTGTAGATTGCCTATTGTTTAG
>RJWM01010988.1:0-61336 GCA_004363535.1 Dasyprocta punctata
ACAGACAGACAGACAGATACACACACACACACACACACACACACAGTCTCAGCCAGCATCAGACACATCATTCTAAAGGAAAAAAACAAGACTGCTTGAATACAAATACACTTGCAGTAGACATGGGAAGGAAGAAGGGGAGAGAGGAAAAGAAGAAAAGTATAGAAAGAAGTTAAAAGAAAGGAGAAGAAAAAAAGTAACTAAATCTCCTCTAAAACTGTGCCATCACACACGTCCTTCTTCTCTGATGTCATTCACTGCATTCCACGCTCTCATCTCAACTTCTTCCACAATGTAACCCCAGCAGCAATGCTAGGCTTTTGTGAGTTTTTGACAAGAGGGTGGTGATCATGTCTGTAAATACCATGGCCTTCTGCTTCAAGGCAGCCAGAGACCTTAGTACTTTAGATCTGCATGGGTCTGTTGGGACCAGATAGGCCATCCTCACATTGTAGCCATAGCATTTAGTGTGCATCTGGGTACTTTGTTTTGTTTTGTTTTGTTCTATGAACACTATGAGTGAATAACTTTGCACAGATAGACTAAGATACCTGCTCAGTGGAACAGACTGATCACTACCGAGCTGTTTGACCTGTTGGTTTTCCCAGAAGTCAGACATGGGGTGACGGGGGCACTTGGAGACCATCGAAAAGTGTTTTTTTTTTTCTTTTTGTAAACATACCTGGAGTGAAATGAAGAATGTTTTTCCAAGCAGAGAGACAAAAAATGCACAAACACATGGAGGTGTGAGAGAGAACTATGAGCTCAGCAAATCAGCAGTGCATTCAGAAGTTTCTCAGGTGCCAAATGACTAAAGGCGCTCTCACAAACATTTCTTTATGTGTGTTCCTTAGAACCCTGATGCTCTTGCAAAAATTACTTCTGTGATCAAAATCTTTTGGGAGTTTTTTTATGCTTTGCAAGTTTGCTGCCTGAACACAGGTGCTAGGAAAACCACTCCCAAGTCAAAGTCGTAATACGAAAGGAAAAGACTCATAACAAAATCATTATCATTGGGCTTGCTGATTAGAGCAGGGCCACCAGTACTGGCCATGTGATCTGCAAATGTGATGGAATCAATAAAAAAAATCCATGGACATGTTTGAGAAAGAGGCTGCTGAGTTGGGAAAGCTCTCCTGCAAGTAGACATGGGCCTTGGGTAACTGAACACGCATGCGGTGTCAGCACTGACCTGTCCCTGTGGAAACTGACACAAGCAAGAATTAAGTATCCTTGGTGCCCCGAGACACAGAGACTTTATCGAAACACAATTCCAAGTGCATCACAGGCTGACTGGACTTTCCTGATGGCTGCTGCTAGTGTTGGTGAACTTGCAGCTAGCCTCTCCCAGAATGTCCCAGCCTGTAAGCATGACCCGCTAGCTTACACACTGGGTGTGAAACAAATCATTAGTGGTGTTAGCAAAATTGATGCCAATGAGCTATTGTACAGCAGAAGTGCTATGAGGAAATAATTAAGGATGTTAGCACCTACGTTAAAAAAATTAGCCACAACTTTGACACAGCAGCCTGTGTGCCAATTTCTCACTGGAATGGTGACCATATGCTAGAGCCAAGAGCTAATATGCCTTGGTTGAAGAGATGAACCTCACCGGTGAAGATGGCAATGCCAGCAGAACCACACTGCTTGGAGCTCTGGACCGTACCCTACCACCAGCTCATCCAGCTGATGAGCCTCTGCAGGGGTCAGTAACATTAGTGGTATTGTCGCTGTGGGCCCAGTGCAGCCTGGTGGTCTCAAGCCTCGAAATGTCATCACTTTTGCTCCAGTCAGTGTCACAATTGAAGCGAAATCCATTGAACTGCACTGGAAAGCTCCAAGTGAAGCACCTCCTGGAGACACTGCGGGCTCTAATGTCAAGGATGGGCCACTCAAGGATGCTTATCACAGGAGCACTGCTCATGACAGCAACAATGACCCACTAGTGGAAGCAGCTGATTTCACTTCCAGGTGAACCACCCAGGCCAAGTCAGTGCAGTCAGGAAAGGTCAGGCAGCTCACACAGTTTGCAAGTTTACTGAGCTGAAAGAAAAGATGATCACCATTCTGGTCAGAAGTGGGAAGATGGCCCTAAATTCCTGAAATCCGGTGATGGTGCGCTCATTAATATGTGTGTGGTGAGAGCTTCTCTGACTGCACTCCTCTGGGTCATTCTGCTGTTTGTGACATGAAACAGACAGTTGCTATGAGTGTCGTCAAAGCAGTGGACAAGAAGGTGACGGGAGCTCTTGAGGTCAGCATGTCACCAAGTTTAGAAAGCCAGATGAGTATTATTTCTGACTCTTGCCCCTGCTTCTCAATGGTGGAAGACCATCGCAGAGCTGTTAGTCTCAAAGGGCCATTTGGGCTCAGTAGTAGAAGACCGGTTAGCGGAAACCATGCTTCATAAAAACTTTCAGATGGAAACGAGGGTGCTGTGTGGACCATCTGTGGTTGGCACTTTTGTTATTAGTTTGTAAAGTCAGCGCTTTTAGGTGGAGACAACTTGACCAAACACATATCACAGAATTTTGAGACATTAAAACAAAGTTTAATAAGAAAAAAATGTTTTGGGACAGTCAATACTTCATTTGTGTAATTAAAATCGGCAGTGCATATTAGCATATTAAAGATTCAAAGAACACTATAGAAGCAAATGACTCCTGTTTAATTGGGCTATTCCCAAATTTCCTTCACCATGAGGGTCTTTTCACTTGTTTCAACTCTGCAGGACAATGGGGACATCCCAGATGTGGATGTTGGATACCACTGAAGGGAAGAGAGAGAAAGCAGGTCTTCTATCTTCTGTCCTAGACTGTTGGACTCCAGGAGCCAGCTGTTTGTTTCAGAGGGGTCACATCCCCTCGGCCACCTCAGACTTCAGCCATGGCCATGCTGGACTTCTCCTTGTCACTTCCTGATAGCAGAATCTCAGATCACAGGCTCATATCTTCCCATAACCACCCACTAGGCCTTCTCTAAAGGTCAGGAGGCCAGCGCATCTCAAAAGTATGGGGACTTAACCCCAGAATAGACCCTCAGCTAGCAAGAAATGAGTGAAAAAACTGATGTCCCAACTTTCCACCTTCCAGATGGATTATCTTGGGAGGTGTTCTATAGTTCAAAAGGCCAGATGGGGATCTTAATTACAAATGCTTCCTTACTGTTTTTGTTTGCTTGTTTTCCCTGTTTGGTTTTGCTTCCCTGTCTCTCTCCCATCCCTAATGCTTCCTGACATCATCTCCCAATAAATTACCTGCACACAAGTGCCAGTCTCAGGTGGTGCTTTTTGGGGAAACCTGCATTAAAACTGTCTGAGCATTAGGCTTCGCCTTCATAGCCTGAGCAGTCCTTGATCCTTAATTAACCTGAGAATGAATCTCAAGTGGTACACTGGAAGACTTAGGAAATCCCTACTCCAGGTTAAAGAACCTGTGCTGCAGTCCACTGTTGTACTTTATCCAGTCCCACATCAACTACTGGCTGTATGGCCTTGGAGGGCCACCTCCAGAGTTCCTGCTTCCGCATCAGCCCGCATGGAAACACCCCACATCCTGTGTGCTTAATGTCAAGGTTCGACACAGCCACTCTCAGACTGATCCCAGCTTGGCACGTGTTCACCTGCCACCTGTGACGATGCCATTGCCTTCACCCGACATTCTTCTCCCTGTCCTCTGTCGCTCTCTTTCTCCTTTCCCAGACATCTTCGTGCTGATTGCCTCTGTGCCTGTAGTTGCTGTGGGGAACCAGGGCAATGTTCTGGCCACCTCCTTGCGAAGCCTGCGCTTCCTACAGATCCTGCGCATGCTGCGGATGGACCGGAGGGGTGGCACCTGGAAGCTCCTGGGCTCAGCCATCTGCGCTCACAGCAAAGTAAGTGGCACTGAGAAGCCAGAAGACTGTGTGGGCCTCACATAGATCTGCACACTTGTATGACTCCCTTCCTTACTATGCCCCCAAAGACGGTAGCTCTGCCATCACTGATAATGATGGCGATTTGGAAGAACAGGAAGAAGGAGAGGGACATGTGCAGTTGTGATACAGAGAAATAGGTGTCACTGAGCTTAGGTCTCAGCTCCACCATATGCAAATCACCTTGTCCAAGTCACTCACCTCTCTTTGTCCCTTAGTTTCCTTATTTCCCAGTAGGGATGATAACACCTCTACCACCAGAATGTGAGAGAATGAGGTGAGTTCATGCAAGGCACTGTGAGGTGGAGGGAAACTTTTGACAGACTGAGTTGAATCTAAACTGTGTGATGCTGGAGATCATTTTTGTGACTGCTTTGGATCTTTGGGTCACAAATTCTCTATTTGGTAGATGGGAATAACAATCCCTTCTGGAGTTGGTGTTGTGAAATGAATTGATACATGAAGAACATTTAGAACATGCCATCTCTTAACAATCAGTTGGCTGCTATTGTTATTTAAAGCCTGAAACACAATTAGGATCTTAGAGTTTAACATGGACTAACTCAGCCAGGTGTCACGCACTGCTGTTACCGTTATTACATAGATAAAGAACCAGATACAGGGGGAGGAAGGAACTTCACCAAAGTCATGCAATAGGAGACAAACCCAGGCAGTGCAGTTCCTGAGCCCATTTCCAGTGGTTTGCTCAGGGCAAAGCTGTTGTTTAGTTTTCCAGGAAAGACCAAAAAGTAGGGCTGGAAGCAGCCTAGTCTCCTTCTAGACTTCCAGGCTGAGTAGGTATAGAAGCCAGAGGACTTAAACCCTGTTTGTCCAGATTTATGGAACTCCCTGTGTTTCCTTTCTCTTACTAACTGAAGCCTTCCGATCACTTTCCTTTGACCTTCCTGCTTTAATGGGGTCCTAAAGAACGGCAGAAACCCTCTGTGTCTCAACTTAGCGGAAAAGCCCCAGTACAGAAGAAAGGACAGGCCAGAAGCCCAGGGCAGCTATTTGTCAGGGTTTAAATTCAAGGCTGTCTCCCTCACTAAGAGAGTCTCTTGTTGTGCCTCTCATGGTGGGCACCCCTTTATTGGAACCCTATGACCACCCTATGAATAATCACTTACAAAAAAATCACATGAACCTAAACCTTGTCTCTGGCTCTGCTTTTGGGGGCCTGGACATGAGGAAGTAAACTTCTTAGGCAATTGAGTTTCCCTTTGAAGTTTAACGTGACCAGGAAACCCTCAACCAGACAGCCCCAGGACATAGTCACATGCTCCTGCTTCTTTGTATCTCAGATATGCACCTAGATATACTAAGGAACATTGCCTGGGAGGTGGCATCTTATGGTAGAATGTATACGATTTAGGAATCAGATAGGCATTCTATATAGAATTCAGCTCTACTGCTTTCCAATTTAAGACTTTAAAGGTACCACTCTATTTTAATGAGCTTCCCAGTGGTAAAATGTGAAATCCCCAGCTGTTGATTTAAGAAAAAGATGGTTTTAATGTTGGCAAGTATTAGAAGCCCACTAATGGGAGAATTTGTTATTCCCAATATACGTTTCTTCACAGAACTCACAAATAAATATATATTCATATATTGCTTATTAATAGTCATATGTTCTGAGAAATGTGCCTCTAGGTGACTTCGTCATTGTGCAAACATCATAGCTTGTACTTATTAGAAGGCTATGATATCAGTAGGCAATAGAATCTTACAAAACTGGTGTCATATATCTGGTCCCTTCTCCACCAAAACATCATTAGGCAGCACACAACTGTATAAATTAACTAAACCTAAAATACCTGGAAATCTTTCACCTCAGAATCAGTTTCTTGCCATCAATGTTTTATTCTCTTGTCATGCAACCCCAGGCCTCAGAACCAGCCAGAGCCTTCTCGCTGAGTTCTTTCTTCCTGCCATGTTCCCCTTCGCCTCCTACAAGGAGACAGGCTCACAGCGCCCTCGCAGCTTCAGCCTTAGCCCGGTGTCCATGAAGTGGAGCCGACTCACAGCTCTGGTGGAAATCATGCTAAAAATGGCAGGTTTAGGTCCTTGCCCTTCTTCTTGCAGACTAAAATAGATCCCAGTATCTACTATTTACCATGTAATTATCAGAAAATGTAGGATGTTCGTGATGAAATTCCTGAAGAAAGACAGGCTCACCTTGGAGCCAAGTCCCAAAATGAAGGCAAGACCTCTTCCCCAGGGTAGGGAAGGCAGAGCTCTCTGCTCAGGGACCTAGATCTACGGAGCTCTTGTTATACTCCGAAGGGTATATCAGCACTCGCGAAGTCCCCGACTGACAGAGCTGAGAGGAGGCTCCTCTGGGGGGAGTCATCAGTGCCCTGATGAGCCAGCAAAGCACTCGTTCATTTCTTCACATACTTACGGTGCAGCAACCGAGTTCTATGCTTGACTCTTCAGGACACTCGGAGATGAATATTAGGAGCTCTATGTCACACGGGAATAGGTGTTTAAAGTTGATAGGATAGGCCAGGCTGTGCTCCCAAAGCAAATAAACCCTGCTATCTCTGCTACCTCACACACAAACACCAATGCTTTGCTCCTTCAGTGCCTGACATATGCTGGGTCGGCCGGGTCTGTCTTCAAAAGGAGGCTTGAGTCGCCGAGGCAGGCACCTCCTGTAGAATGCACTTATGGGACAGGAAGAAGGAAAGTGTTGCCATCAGTTTGCCTGAAGACTGGTCACCAGTCCCTTAGCGCCAGCCAGCCTTGGCATATAAAGGAGACCAGTTCTGCCACAAAGCTACTAACAAAAATTGCGTAGAGTCAGATTACCTGGAATAACATTGTAAATGACTGCAAAGCACAGAATGGGGGCCTGCTTTCACTGCTTGTTGACAGCCTTTATGCCTTGTCCTAAAACTTCAGTGTAGCCAGCTTGTCTGTGCACATGTGAACAGAGGGATGTTTCTTGAGCTAAGCACCAGCTGAAACTTTGGACTTGCATTTGGGGGCCAGAGCGCATGGCAAACGTACATCTCAGAACTGTGTTCTGCAAAGCAGGAGGCTTATACTCAGACAGCCAGCAGAGAGAGAATATTCACCCACCTTTCCTTTTATGACCCCTGCAGGATAGATCCTCCCTGAGGAGAGCTGCTGGCTAGGTTCCCAAGATGACCGAACCTTGCTCTATGCTTTAGTATAAACTCACACCAGTGAGTTCAGTGTACGTATGATGCTGTGGGGAAGGCCAGGCTCATGAGCAACCAAGCACAATAAGGAAGTGCTAGAGAGGCAGACTGGAAAATAGTGAAGCTGTAAAGGAACTACAGCTAAACTTTCTCTCTAGTTAAGGAAGCAAATATTCCAGACAATTCACAGTGAAGGAGACCTGAGTCTGAGGCGGGTTGGAGGTCTTCAGTTGGCCCCAGCTGCAGGGGAGTCTGTGAGATTCTCCTGACCCCAGAGCAGCTGGGTGGTTGCAGATGGTCAGCTATGGTGAGGACCCCAGCCGGACCCAGGTTGCTCTCTGTGATGACTCTTTGGAAACAGCAAGCTTCAGTTCCAGACTGTGATCATCACTAATCCTGACTTTCTTCCCACCTACCCTACCACGCTAATGGCATTGGAGGAGAATAAGAAATAGAGAAAGTAGCAGCTGGTAAGAGTGTTAGGGATTATCTCCATCAGGCTTTTTGAAACTTTCATGCTTTGCTGATCTTTGTTTTCCTGTTAACATTTTATTTTAAATCAACTTTCTCTGGCTTACCTACTCATTTTCCCAGGTTATCATGGGATAATATTCATGAAATTCTGTGTTTCATTTGTCACATATGTTCTATATTAACACAGAACCATTTAATTTAAATACTGTAGTATCTGTGACATTTTCAGGTTCCTTGTGGTCCAGTCTCTTCAATTTAAAGTGAGGATACTCAGGCAGGGAAGAAAGAGATAATTTGTCCTAGGTCACTAAATTGGTGGCAGTGCTGGGTCCTGTCAACTAGGTCTCTCTCGCCATCAATTTCCCTGGAAGACTGAGCTTTATCCTTGCTGGGGGATCCTACAGAGAACCAAGACTCCTGAGTCCCAAGTCTTATTTCAGATGCCGTGGCCAATCCCCGCTGACCTTTCATCTTCCCATGAAGCCTAATGAACTGTGATATCAAGATCTCTCTGACAAAAAGTCATCCTCTCCTCCCAAGTCCATTCATTTGTCCCTTACTCAGTATTGGAAATAATACAGTCTTGATCCCGTTTTAGTGGTGGAAGGTGAGCATATAGAAAAGTGTGTCATTTGTCACTGTACCTGGACTCCAGCTTTAGGCTCTGTGGCTCCAGCATCCACCCAATGACTTCCCAGTGACTGCTTCCCTCACCCACTGCTGATGCTTCCAGGAACTCATCACCGCCTGGTACATCGGCTTCCTGACGCTCATCCTGTCTTCATTTCTTGTCTACCTGGTCGAGAAAGATGTGCCAGAAGTGGATGCACAAGGAGAGGAGATGAAAGAGGAGTTTGAGACCTATGCAGATGCCCTCTGGTGGGGCCTGGTGAGTCACTGGGAAAGCAGATCACACGGGGACTAACTGTTAGGAACAGAGAGAGGTGGAGGGCATGGTATGGACCTGGTCAGGCAGGCAACTGTGCTCTGTGATCAGAGATGAACTGCCTCTTCTACCTCTGAACCTAAGGAGAGCACACTCCTGCCCTAGGGAATGTACTCCGAATGGACTTTCTCATAGTGCTTATAAGAAGATAGGGCTCACAACAGTCTGGTTGCATGATCACTTATGGACTTTTCCTTGTTAGTCATAGGCTGTTATCAGTCAGGCCTTACATATGCAAACACAGGGGCGGATACATACGTATGCATACAGATCTGATGACACGGGTCTATGTTGCAGTCCCACATCCATAAAGTATTAAAGCTGACACTTATGAAGTCTCATTTTGTCCCAGAGAATAACTCTGTTACATTTACTAACATACTTTAGCTCGAACTCTTTTTGAAAAATGGGAAAACCAAGGCATGAAAACTTAAGTAACTAATTTCAAGATTCTCAGCTACAAGAGGGTTTGCCCTGGTATTTTATGGCAGATTCTTGGGTTCCAGAGTACACAGTGTTACCTGCCCTCTGTCCTGGTCTCCACAGGCAGGTGCATGTGCGTCTGTACAGGTGTGCTGATAGCATAAACATGTAAATACACAGTGGGATATACTACATGCACCACAATAGTCACTTACACAAATTTGCACATGTGTATGTGCAGTCTATGCAAACACATTCACGAGCACATTTCATGGAAATGGCCATACACAAAATCACACATTCACAAATACAGTCGTCCCCTAGTATCCACAGGAAATTGGTTCCAAGATTCCCCAACCCCCATGGATATCAACATCTACAGATGCTCAAGTACCTGCTAAAAATTATATAGTGTCTGCACATAACCTACACACATCTTCCTGTATATTTAAAACATCTCTGTAATACCTGATTCCATGGAAATGTCTAAATTGTTGGTATATGTATTTATTTGATTTTTATTGTTGTATTGCTAATTTATTGTGTTTTTGTTCCAAATACTTTTGATCCACATTTGGTTAAATCCAAAGACATGGAATCCATAAGTACAGGGGACAAATTGTATATGTACACATGAATATACACTTAAAATTTGTTGAAATTGTTTACCAACTATAGGTAGGAAATCGGTAACTTAGAAACAGGCTGTTGTCTCAGTGCTCCCATAAATTACTTAGTACTTGGTACTTACGTCCCACGGGAATCTCATTATAAATGGGAGCAGCACGTTAGTAGGTACAGAGGCTCAGAGGTAGGGCTCAACTGATACATCACTGATGTCCCCTTCTTGGGGAGCCCCATGTCTGAACTCTTCTTTCCTCAGATCACACTGGCCACTATCGGCTATGGAGACAAGACCCCCAAAACATGGGAAGGCCGTCTGATTGCTGCCACCTTCTCCCTAATTGGTGTCTCTTTTTTTGCCCTTCCAGCAGTAAGTACCTTTGATGTATATCATGTGGGGTCCCCTCACTGCCTGGCCCATCTCAGATCTCCAGCCTCAACTTTCAATTTTCTGTATCTTAAATTCTGAGCTCTCAGTTCACTGACTAGTTCCTGAAGCCTGGCTGTCCTGCCTCTTTCGGTTTGTGCTGTTTCTCTTTGCTAGGCACCATCCCTCCAATCATCCACTCCTCCTCTAAGACCTACTTTCAGTCCTGCCTTGCTAGGTTGAGTTAGCCACTCCCTCTTTGGGGCTTAGATCTGAGAAGGCATTTCTGACTCAGTGCTGGAGTTGCACATTTGCTACCTGTCTCACTTAGAGGACTGAGATCCTTAGGAGTCAGGATTCTCTCTTTCATCAATGTATCCCCGGCACCTAGCATAAGTCAGGTTCTTCATGTATTGAAGCTCCTTTTCTTTGCCCTGTCCTTTTCTACTGTATGTGAAAAATGCATTTTTCTCAAGAGTAAGTCTTGGCATATGATAGAATAACTTCCCCAAAGCCATGGGCCAAGGTAATAAAATCAAAGTAATCATAGATGACACTTACAGAACTTGCCATGTGCACAAATTTACCAAATCCTTTACCTACGTCATCTCATTTGATCTTCATGAGAGGACTATGAATTTGATGTTCTGTTTATCTCCAGTTGCCAGATGAAATACCTAAGATTTAATTCAGGTAGTAAATTTTCCTGGATTTTGAAGTAGGAGTCTCAAACCTGGTCATTTCTAAAGTCTGACTCTTAACCTTAGAGCTTGAAAAAAAAACCTTCTTAAATAACCATTCTTTGGCTGCCCCCTTCACCTACAATTCTTTTGTTGATGAGGTTTTTTCCTCTATTAGCAGCCTTGCCTTATCTTTTTTTCCCTAAGCCATTTGACTTTGAAGACATGATGGAATCTCAGTTTTCTCATAGGTGAGACAGCTGAGAGATGTAGGGAAATTGCACTGTGTCTAAGGTCTCTCGCATCTTGAAAACTGTATCCCTTTATTCACTTAATCCACATGCAAGTTTGACCTATAAATTAAAATTGATCTCAATTCTTGGAAAGTTTGACTACATTACATGTTCCAAGGGACAGTTTGCGCTGCTAAAATATTTTTTAATTCAGTTCATGTTTACTGAGTGTCTAGTCTGTGCTGTATCTCTTACTTGGCAGTTCCTATATGTTATCTCACTATTTGCTTAATGTGCTGTATCTTATGGACCTGTGGAAGAAAATGAGATTCAGCATGATGAAAGTCTTGGCCAAGATCTCCAGGGTGGACAGTGGTTGTCAGAATTGGAACCCAGGCCTTCCTGACTTCAGGTTTATTCACTTATTCAAGCTCCCTGTCGTCTCAAGAAGGAATGGTCCTTTCCCCCTCCCTCCCTTTCCCCTTCACGCAATGTTGTCACCGTGGAGCCATTGAATCCTTCCTCGCCTGCTACCTTGGCAGTGGGGCTGAGGTGTTGGGGGAGGATGGTGGCTGATTGTGATCTGGCTTTTCTCTCCAGGGCATCCTGGGCTCAGGACTGGCACTCAAGGTGCAGGAGCAGCACCGTCAGAAGCACTTTGAGAAAAGGAGGAAACCAGCTGCGGAGCTCATCCAGGTCTGTCTGCCTGCAAATAAACTGAAATGGGACCTAGGACAGTGTGGGGTGTGTGTCTGTGTCTGTATGTGTGTCAGTGTGTGTGTCTGTACGTCTGTGTGCCATCCACATGCCCGTGCACACCCAGGCAGGAGTGGGCCTGCTTGTACATGCAACCTTGTGGTCCCTATGGGCAGTAGCCATGGTTATCCACATGACCCATCTCTGTGTGTGCTGAAGGCAGTAGTCTTACTGCTCTCCCATCCAAATTCTTAGCCAAGCAAGAAATAAATATAAAACTCAAGGGTGAACTCATTGGCTTTTCATTGCTAATGTTGGAGTACAGAATTTTGCTTGGGCCATACAGGCTTATTCTGCTTCTCACTCCAAACTGACCTAAGGGCTCATAGAGAAGAGTCAGCCTAAAGTCCTGTGGTTTCCCCAGTAAGCTACCGGGAGATATGCAGTCTCTTCACATCCATCAAAGATAGAGAGCTCCTGACCCAAAAGACAAAGATATTTCTTCCATGTAAAAATAATGAGCCCCTCTGCCCATTTGTCCTGCTCAGATAGTGATGAGGGACCCGTGAACTCTGGACACTGATCCAGTCTCCATCACCGTCTCCCCCCTCTGCTGGCTGGGGGCAAGGCACGAGAGCTCCTTCTGACACTTTCCAAGGACTTCCCACATCATGATTTTACGGGTTGTTGGGAGTAGGGGAGCACAGTGAACAGGATAATAGCATCCCGCCTACTTGAATGCTCAGGGGATGGCCACCCACCTGTGAGCTTGTGTCCGCTGTGGTCGGTGTGCCTGTGGGTCTGACACACCCTAATAGATGATGGCATCCTATGCAATGACTTTCTAGGCCAGTCCCAGTCTCCAAAAGTCTGTCCCATTGTCCCCTCCAAACTCCAAACCACAGTGCATCCCAGAGGTTCTAGCACATTCAAATCAAAACCTCATTTTCCAGCCACTCTTTGTACCCAGAAATGGCACAAAAGACCTTGCTTGCTTTCTTAACTAATTGAGAAGTCTCTGGGAACATTCTAGAAAGAGTAATTCCTGGCTTTTTTTTCAAGGATTTTATACTCTTTTGTCTCTCCTCATTCCACCTCATCTCCCTCAACTCCTGCCAGCCTAACACTAGTTCTAAGATGGTCAGGAAGTTTCTTTTCCCAAAGGAGATACAACAAACCAGGAACATCAGCGTCTCTGAGGGGTTGCTTAGGACTCTTTCAAATTCATAAGACTCGAGAGCTTTAGCATTTTTCTGATGACATCATGTCTTTCCTGTCCCTCTTTCCTTCTCAGGCTGCCTGGAGGTATTACGCTACCAACCCCAACAGGATTGACCTCGTGGCAACCTGGAGATTTTATGAATCAATCGTTTCTTTTCCATTTTTCAGGTAAGTGGCCCTTTGTCTGAATGCTCAGGGTGTGGGTGGCTTTCCCTACTGTTGCCTATGTAGTCTGGTGTGTCATGGCCTCAAGTTTTCCTGCAGGTTGTCATTTAGGAAGATAGGAAAATGGTTCCCAACGTGCACTGCATGTTAGCACCACTTAGGAGCTTAAAACAACCTTGTCAGCCAGGTCACACTCCAAGCTAATTAAGTCAGAATCCCTAGGACTGGAGCCCAAGTATCAGTGCTTTATCAGCTCCCCAATGCAGGTGATTTTAGTCTGCAGCTGGAGGTTACCTGATGGGCAGGGTGAAGTAAGAAAAGATCCACTCAATGTATGAGGAGAAGTAGAGTCTGAAGAAGTAGGAATAAGCAAATTCAGCCACCCTAGCAATCTTAGGTGCCTCCCCAACCTGGGTGTAGCCTGCACCCACAGATCACCCTGAGCTTCAGGGAAGGTAGAAGAGGAAGGCAGCAAAACTCATCTGGAGACCTAGGGAGACTTTTTTGTGTTCTCAGAGATGAAAGACTCAATTAAATGCCTTGGAAAAATAATACCTCTTCCTCTGGCAAAAGTATAGGAAAAGAGAGTTGGAAATCAGAGTGTACTGAGCAACTATGTTCCAAATATCCAAGTCTACATTTCATCTGAGCCTTACAGGTGTCCTGTAAGTCAGAGATTCTCAAATATTAAAGTGCATTAGAATGGAAGAAATATTTTGAAAATTCAGATTCAGCATCTACCAGGAGGCCTGGTAGTAAAATCATCTTGAGCATGAACCCCCTTACCATGTGCCTTCCCCTAGGGTAACTGACACAATGGTCCAGTGCATACTTGGAGACAGGCTGAAGGTGGGTGCCACCAGGTTCTATACACAGATAAAAGAAACAAGTCCCTGAAACTTCGGACATTTTGACCATGTCAGCCCTCTGTAGAGGCCTCCAAAGCTCACAGTCTTTTTACTTGAGCTTCTGATGCAGACCAGTCCTTTGCGAGTTTCAGATACTAAGCTTGGGCTTTCAGTATGTGGGTAGAGAGCTGGACTCCTAGGATCCTTGGAAGGAAACGTAGAGGGGCAGTTAGTTTGCTTATGAATTGGGGTCTGCTCTGATGCAACTCTGGCAAATCATTTTAATGGGCTGTAGTAGGATGTATAGTGGATGAGTGGCTCTTCAGTGACCAGACTCTGAATGCGGCTTCAATTTATCCTTCTACTCTCATCATCAGATAGTGGTAAAGATTTAAGGAAATGCAAGCTATTTGTTGACCCATTTCCCTGTATAAAACCTTCTAATGGGTGAGCATGCCAGATTAAAAATGCAAAACTGAGTGTGAATTCCAGGACCCCACAAAACCAGGCCCTGTTGATCTCTCCCACTTGACCTCTCATTGCCCATTTACTTCTCAAGGGCTGCTGGCAGCACAAGACACTTTCTCTGTATCTTTGAGCCTCTTGTATGATATGAGTTAAGCATTGGACTATACCATGGAGAGTCGCAGATGACTTGCCAAGGAATTTAACTGATCCTGAAGCCAAGAAGCTGTAGAAGCCAGAGAATGATACAATCAGATTTGTGTTGAGCGAAGATGACAAGGGGGAAGGAGGAGGATGGATCAGACAAGCTGAGCATTCAAACCCAGATCAGCTAGCAAATGATCACTGAGCTCAGAGTGAGGGGAAATAAGGGATAAGGCCAAGGAGAGAGTCAGACAGAGTATCTGGAGAGTAAGCAACAGAGACCAATGGCTTACAGAAGAGCTAGAGAGAGGAATCAACTCTTCAGTAAATAGATAAGCGTGGGGTTACTCTCTGTGTCTTCTGACCTGTTAGACTTAATTATTCAGAATACTGTAGAGCTTATATCATCCCTTTTTCTTCTAAAATTCTATCATTATTATTATTACTATTATCATTATTGCCTGCAACCTGCCATAGTTTTGCCCTCATTTTTTTTTTGAGTGCAGAGGAATTGTCTGTGTCACATATAAAATATATGATATGATTAATGTATATAAATAATGAAATTTCAACATAAAAACAACCAGGAGGCAAACACTGCAGGCTGAAGGGTGACATGCCTGCTTACGGTTGGGGGTAGCACAAAGCAAAGCATGGGCAGAATGGGCAGATGGCTTCCCCTCAAAAGAACAGAATAACCTTGAACTCGAAAATAAGAGCGTGTACAATCACGCTGGATGCAGATTCAAAATGATTTTCATTTGCTGTGCATCCCAAGGCCTTGGCAATAGGCCTATTCTTTTGGGTTGATTTATTTCAAATAAAGCATTGTCCTAGCTGTCGGAGACTTGGAGGACTACATTGTGCCTCAGACAGCTGCTGTGATACGGGGATGGCTTTAAAACTAAGAGAAAGAATTTCTTTCTCTCCTTTTTCTCAAGGACAAAAGTATAAAGTCACTAGAGAAGTACACTTAGCAACCATTCTGAAACAAACCAGTCCCTTGGGAGAAGAATGTCCCTGAATTCCAGCCCACGCCATACGCTAATGACAGAGAACCGGCTGGCAATGCACCCGTGCGTCCTCACCTGCCTCCCAAAGGATTTTTGCTAGTTTTTTAAAATAACAATTTAATTGAGATACATTTCACAACCTTCAGAGGATTTTGCACACCATCTAATGTACCCTGTTCAAGTGGATAATTCAGTGGCTCTGAGTATATTCACAACACTGGTCACTAATTCCAGAACAGTGTCACTGCACCAGAAAGAAACCCTGTACTCCTTAGCAGTTGCTCCCCATTCCCTCTTTCTTCCAGTCCCTGCAACCACTAATCTCTTCCTGTTTCTCTTCTGCCTATTCTGAACGTTTCATATAATACAAAATCATACCATGTGCTGTTTTTATGCATGCTTTCTTTCTCTTAGAATAATGACTTCAAATTTCATCCATGTTGCAGCATATATTAGAATTTTACTCCTTTTATGGTTGCACTATATCCCACTAGATATACTCTATTATGTTTATACATCAATTGCGTGATAGGCACTGGGGTTATTTCCACATTTTAACTCACATGAAAAATTCTGCTGTGAGGATCAGGTACGGGTCATTGTGTGGACATGTTTGCAGTTCTCTTGGGGGTTTATACTTCTGAGTAGAATCAGCAGCTGTATGTTTATCTTATCGAGGAGCTGCCAGACTGTTTCTACAGTGTCTGGACCAGCTTACCTTCTGGCCAAAGGTTCCGAAGGGTGGAGCAGTGCAGGCCATCTGCAGCGATGGTGCCTTACACGAATGCCCTGCTAGGTGCCATCCAATTCTTTGCTAATTTGCAGGTGTATGTGTGAAGCTGGCAGTGTTGGGTGATGGTATTCCACCCTTCATTTTTTATTTATTGCTACTTACAATAATAAGCTCAGTGTTTTTGAGTTGCAAAGACTTTCAGGGAGTTCCAGTTCTAAACCCCATTTTATAGAAGAAGAAACTAAGACCTCTTAGAACTTCAAGGACTTACAGAAGACAAAGGTCATGGTGGGCATAAATGGGCCAAACTCAGACCTGGCGCAGAATGCATGGACTTAGTGCAGTGGGTGGCGGAAACCTGATGGCAGGAGAATGCTGGGGGCAGCACCTCCACAGGAAAGAGGAAAGACTTTTCAAACTAGACATTGCTTTCCTTCAGCAGAAGAACAGATACCTTACTTGGCTCCCTAAAAGTAACAGTGCAATTGTATTTCATTTAATATATTCTATGGCTATATTATCCATTGTTAGTCACTGGCCACATTGATTATTGAACATTTGACTACTACTAGTGCAACTGAGGCAATTAATTTCTAATTTTAGTTAATTATATTTTAAATAGCTATCTGTGTCCATCCCAGCTCTGAAAATGTTAGCTATTACAACCGAAACAGAGGGAATAAGACTCAGGCCCAGAGGTTAGGAGTGACTTGGCCAAAAACAGTCCCTTGTATGCCCAGAACTTGCTCTGTCTCAGGGACTATATGCAGTTGTCATTCCCTGTGGCCAAATAATAATTGGATCTATTTTTATGAATGCTACCTTATTTACTATTTAGAATATTCTAGAAAGTAAACATTTTTCATAACCGTATTTTGAAAGAATCAGGACATCACTGAGATTAATTAGCTTGCTTAATGTGACCCAGATAGTACATGCGGGAGCAAAGAGTGCAACCCAGTTCTTAGGTTTTGGCTTTCTGGTCTGTCTCCATCAATCAACAAACCCTCCAAGCCCAACAGAGACCTGGGGCAGAGAAGGTGCTTAGGAAACCATTTTTGGGATGAACGGATAAATGAGAAGAATCCTGAGAAAGCAGAGTCCTATGGCAGCAGCGGCGCTGAGTCTGCCTGGGGAAGCGGCCTCCCTCCTTGGCTCCTGTCTATACTCCCCATCTTGTGCTACAAGTCCACTCTCCTCCAAAACTTTCCAAGGGAAGCTTTGGAGCAGGCTTTGGGGAAAGATGTAGCCATTCCATGTAATTTATACTTTGTTTGTTTTCTCTCCCTCTTCTCCTTCTAGGAAAGAACAGCTGGAGGCAGCAGCCAGGTGAGTTTCTGATTATGAATCCTCTTCTTTCCACATGGTCTATGGTCTCTGGGTGTCCATCCTGCTCATACGATAAAGTCCTCGGGCTCTCTCTTGTTGCTGAACATGAATTCCTCTGCAATTTTCACGCAGATGTAATCCAGGGCTACTAAGTAGGGATCAGCGCAACATCCACTTACTGAATGTCTCCTCTGGGCTGGGTCTGTGCCTGGAGCCCTGCAGGTGCTGCCTCCTTCGGTCCTCATAACCTCAGTGCGCAATAAGTCCTCAAGTTCTGCTTTGTGGGTGAGGAGTTTGGGGTTCAAACTCTCCCCCCAATATCACACAAGACCAAAATTCAGTCAAGTCAGAATAATACTAATGGCACAGATGATTCTTTAGGAAGAGAATCAGTGTGATTAATTTACAGTCGTCAGAACTGCAGAAGTTTCCAAGTGAACCATGATGACTGCAGATTACAGAGATGGGAGGAATCTCCAGTCTGTCAGTGTTTCTCTGTCCTCCCTTCCTTCCCTTCTCAGACAATGCCCCAATGACCAGAAATGATGGACTCTGCTCTAGATTGTAAAGAAAGACTACTTACAAACATTTGCGTATGTGTGTGCTACATGACACCACGACCTAAAGGAATAGAGGTTTATTTTGGCTTACAGTTTTTAGAAGATTGGTTAATGATCAACTGGCTCCAAGGCAGAAGCAGCATGGCAGAAAGGCATTATGGAAGAAAAGCTGATCACTCAATGGCAGCCAGGAAGTAGAGAGAAAGACAGAGAGAGGGAGATGGATCCAAGACAAAAGTATTCCCTTCCAGGTCACACCCCAGTGACCTGCTTTCAGTGATGTCCTACTCTTAACAGTACATCCACAAATGAATCCCCTGATGGGTATAATGTCCCCATGATCTAGTTATCTTCCAAACACATGAGACTTTGGGGGAACACCCTAGATCTGAACCATAACAATATTTAAACTAGTATCATTGGCAAACACTGGTGAAGCCTCACAATTGATCTCCTAGGTATTAGGCATAATGCTCTCCCTCTAGAACTGACAGAATTTGAGCAGAAAAGTTGACAGGAGCCTGGATTTCTTGCAAAAACCCACTGAGAACACAGGGCTCTGGGAAGCTGTGTCCGGTCCTCTTGTGGTTCCATGATGTTCCCTCCATACAGAATTCACGACGAGGAAACAGTTACAGACAGCATCAGTCAGCTACCAAGCAGAAATAGGAATCAGCAACTCTGCTTCATGTTTTCATGGACAGAGGGCTTCTTATCTGAACCCAGCTTGGGCTCTGGAGGATGTTGGGGGAGACTGTGCAAAAGGGCTTGCTGACTGACAGAGACAGGCTCAGAGGACATTTGCTGGAGAACCCACAGCAGCTCGTGGCTCTCAGAGGCATAGTGGGGAGAGGCCCTAGACTATCTCTTCTAGATATTTTTATAAAAACTGTAGCACCCCAAGAAGACAGGTTCACCCCACATCACACAAATCATGAACACCAGAGCTTCTGTGACCCAGGTCTCAAGACCCCTAACTGTGTCCCTTGTTCTCCTTCTCTTGTGATCAGCCAGGTTTTGAATCATGTACATGCCCACACTGCAAGTGAATTACTTAATCTACCATGAGAGTCTTTTCTATATAGACATGAACAAAATTCTACCAAACTGGAGCTTAAGGTAGTCACCATTTGTCTTCAGGGACAACGCTAAGACCCCAGTAAAAAGGTGAAGCTGTAACGGTACTGAAGCTTACATATGCTGTGATTTTTGTCATATACACATAGTCTAATTAACAAAGTCTAATTTAGGAATTAGACACAATAGTAAATTAAAAGATTAATAGCCTCTCATTAGCATACCTAAATTATCAGCATCTCTACTCTTGTGCTTTAGGGCCATTATTACATAGAATAAAGGTTGCTAAGCCAGGCATGGTAGCACACTTCTGTAATCCCAGCACTCGGGAGGGTGAGGCAGGAAGATCGTTCCAAGTTCGAGACCAGCCTGGGTTACAAAGTGAGCCCAAGGCCAGCCTGAACTGCATAGCTAGACCCTGTCTCAAAAAGACCAAAAAAAAAAAAAAAAAGGATAAAGGTTGCTTGAACACAAGCACTATGATACTACAATAGTTGATCTGGTAACTGAGACACTGTGAACTAATGAGTGGGTAGTGCATACAGCATGGATACACTAGGCAAGGAGATGACTGCACTTTGCCTCCTGTCAGTAGAGTGCAATAGTGCAAAATTTCATCCCAGTACTCCAAATGGAACATGATTTAAAACTTATGAATTGCTTATTTGTAGAAATTTCCATTTAATGTCTTTGGACTACAGTTGACTATAAGCAGCCAAAACCATGAAAGTAAAATCACAGATAAGGAGGAATTATGAAACTTGCAAAATGTTACTTTGTGCTGGATTTGGTGGTTCCCCTTTAATCAAAAATCAAATAGACTCATTTTGAGACTTCCTGGGAGTATTTTTCCAGTTATGAAAAAGGTGATTTCTAAAATCTGGTCATCAACTTGCTTCTAGTCTGCCTTTCAAGCATCCTCTACTGTGCTAAGGATGCAGCAGAAAAATCTATTCCATGATTTCTCAGGGTTAAAGGTGTTAGATGTTTTCTGGGTCCCACTCCTCTAAGAAGAGCAAAATGAGTTATAGAAGTTTTTCAATCTTCCTCATCTAAGACTTGACCAGTAGTCAGGTGGGCCTGACTGATCGGCAGGTAAGATGCCAGGTGCAAAGTGCAACTGCACAGCCTGGAGATGGGACATGGAATCTGGAGGAAGCCAGGTGAATTGTCAAGAGAGGACTTTATTCAAGTTCTTTACTCAAGAAGTGAGGGAGGATGAGGCTGCAGAATGATCAGCAAATGAGCATGGACTTTAGGCCAATACTTGCTGATGTTCCTCTGTTACCTTTTAACTGGCTTCTTAATAGGCATCCAACCAACTGGTGTTCCAATCTTGCTTTATTATTACTTCAGAACTCTCACTGTCAATTATTGCCTCCATCTAGTATAGGCAGTGCCCATATTTGTTTCTTTGCTCACCTGAGGAAAGAATTATATTCTCCATTATTTAACAGATCCAGATCTGCACTGGGGAGCGGGGGGTGGGAGTACAAAAAAAAACTTGTTCACTTGCAGGAAGGAACTCAAATCCATAACTGCTTATGAAACTATTGTTTTATAAGGGCTGTCTTTGACTGTTTTTATTTATATAGGCTTGTTTGAGGCACAGTAAGCCCAGCTGAATTCTTACTGAGAGGCTGGTTTTGATGACTTACACTTTCTTCTAGGGTGTCTGAGTTTTTAGGTTAATCAGAAGCAAAAGAGCCACCTCTCATTGTGGGCTTACTAGATACTAGACAACTACCTTACGTGTCATCTCACTTGATCCCCATAACAATGTGGGAAGAGTAGTTGAAACCTCCTGGCCCTTCTTACCTGGTTTAGATGTGCTACTCATGGTACAATTGTGGAGTGTTCAGAGCTTCCCTAATAAAGCCCCCCCATCCATAAACATATGCTCTTTAAATGGCCTCTTCCCCTCTAAACCATAAGTTCCTTGAGGTTAACACTATGCCTGCAATGTGGGTTGTACCTCAAAAATCTTTGCTGATGAATAAATGAATGACCTAATAGAAAATATCCTAGCTCTATTTTATTTACAGGGAAATTGATCTCAAACCTCCTTCAGACAGACATACCCAGGGTGAGCTTTTACCTTGCACCGTATCAGGCACATTCCCTACTGCAGCACAGGCGGCTGATACCCTCGTTGCTATCACTGAGTGCAGAATGAGTTCAGTTAATCCAACAGACACATAATCTTCCCACGTGTTCTCCTTTATCTCACGTCTTCACACATAACTCACTTCTTCACTTCCCTTGAGATTCTGCCTCATGCTACCTCCTGCAAGTGACCTTCCCTGACCCTCTACTTCTCAGTCTCCATCACTTTGATCCTGTTTCCAAGCTTCCAATTCCTTGCTAATAGTAATGACTATCTAACATATTTCTTATCTATCTCTTCCACTAGACTGAATGACTTCAAGACACCGAAAGAGCGTCTGGCATGTAGCTGACTTGCTATAGATATTAATGTAATGAACCAGTGAATGGAAGGATGGGTAGATGGATGGAAGGTTGGATGGATGGATAGATGGATGGATGGACAGATGGGTAATGGATGTGTCACAGCTACCATGAGTTCTTGCTTCAGTGATGATTTTAAACTAAGGCAACAGCACAAATTAATAGGGAAGTTTATTATAGAAAATAAACAAAGCTGACTATCCTATAGGCCACCCCAGGAAATGGATAGAGAAGTTGATATTTCATAGACAAATGGCTCCTCTGCATATATAGAAGCACCTAACAAAGGATCTATTTCACTTTTATATAGTCCCAAAGGAATGCCATTAATAATTATTCATCATTTTTTTTGAAAGGTAGAGGGGTCCCCATACAGGACAGAGTTTGTTACTGCACAGGTATAAGATTGTACATGGTCTAAAATGTGCTTTAAAAATACGTTGTGTACTTCCCTTTGGAAGGAAATTTTATTAGGAAAATGGATTTCAATAAAGGTATAATGAAATTTAGGGTCAGTTCTCAGTCCGTTGCCGTCTTTGCTCTCAGTGGTCTCATCCTGTGCATCAGTGCATCCTGCCTTCTTATCTCAAGGACTACAGTGCTTTGCTCACTTAATTGACAGCCTGATTTATGCTCCCCATCTTGTTACCCAAAGTTGTAGCTATCTGCTTGTTTTCTCTTTGGCTGCTACTTTACTGTCCTGCCAGTGTCCCCTGTCTAGGGTGGATGAATGGATAAGGGATTGATGGATGGAAAAACTCTTCATTCTGCAAGTATCATAAATGTAACTCATATTATTACAACTGGTACTGTGGTGGAAATGTCATGACCCACAGAGACACCTGTTAGAGAGGGTAGGGACTGCTAGGACATAAGCGTGAGATCTTCCTGGGTTTTCCCTCTTTATCATTTATCTCTGCTTTTCTTTCCACGAAGATTTCATGCTCTCTGCTGATTTTCTCTATATTGATGAACTTGTGTGTGTTCTTCTTTCTTCTTTCTACCTATCCTTTGTGGAATATGAGTTTGAAACTTTTCATAAAAGTACATAAAATGCCCTGATTCACTCCAATATTCATACTTTGAATCATCTCTGTGGCTCCCAGAACAGAGGCCGCTACCGCAGAACTGCCGGTGCGCATGTCCACATGTTACAGAGGGTGAGTGCAGGTGTAAAATAGTCTCACTGGCAACCCCCATTAACGCTGAAGTGGCAAGAATAAATTCCTGAAAATGATACAGTACTTACCCACAAAGGATGGGGAATGAAACATCAAGCTGGAAAAAAACAGTAGTTGTCCATCATGAGCAGAAATTATATGCAGAAAATTTCAAATTCTTAATTGCATCGCACTAAAGAACACCAACATTAAACCACGCTGAACCTTATTTTTTCAGTAGATTGTGCCAGAAAAGATTGGTACTTTTGTGTTTAGGCCATCACTTTGAGTATTAATGATAACTAGTCAGTAAATATGCATCAGTGCTGATGACTAGGGACATCTTTTTTGGTAGACACTAACATATTTTGAATTCTCAGCATGGGTAACTATGTTGACAACAACTGCTTTCTTGAACCCAATTGTTCAATCTGTATTTTCAAATAATTCAAAATAAACAACAGCCTTTGAGATTCTTTGAAAAGTAGAAAAAAGCATCCCAGAAACCTTTATTTTCTCCTATCTTGTGACTAAGTTTCTCCCTTTACAGAGCTGTCAAATTTAATGGAGAATCATTCTTTAGATCAAAGAATTCATGTATCACAGCAGTAACTTAAAAAGAATCTTTATTGTTTGACAGATACACTTCTAAGCATATCCAATCCTTATAAGCACCTTATGGGCATTCTTATTTGTCATTTTATTAGTCAGAAGCTGAGCTTCAGAGAGTAAATGGATGTAGAAGTTTGCACAGCTCAAAAAGAGCAAGAGAAGGAATTGGATTTGATTGGCCAAGATCCATTGTTCTTGGTCCCAGCTACCATGCTAATTCCCACAGTTGTTGCAAACAGTGACGTCATCAGTCACTGCAGGTGTCACCGTGGCTTGCTTTGTTTTCTTCCGCTCTTCCTGGGCTCACACAGCTAACAAGAGGCTGCAAGGGCTCGAAAAGGCACCGAGCCATGATCTGCTGCGGAGTGAAGGAGCAGGAGTTCCGATGCTGCCGTACCTCTTTGCCTTCTCCCCACGACATCGGCCACTGAAATTCATTTCACAGTCATGGATGATGTTGGCAATAAAGCACCTTCCGTACACTAGAATCTGGCTGTGAGCAAGAATTTAGAGATCAATTAATCCAAACCCCTAATTTTACTGATGGGAAAATTGTTACCCATAGGAAAACAAGAGGTTTGAATGCTAATCCACAATTATTAGCATTTTTCTCCCACCTCCGAGCCCATTGACACTGGCCCAGGCTGCGGAGTGACATGCAGAGGTGAAAGGTGAACCAATTTAATTTTTCCTCAGAGTGATTTCTGAGTGGTCTTGAAGACTTAGTTGCTGTTTTCCTTTTGAAACAATCGGGTGAGTGTGGCTATTTGTAACACATTTTTCCTCTGATTTATGAATCACTTGGGACATAGACATAAGTGTTAATATAAGTTATTTTTGTTGAATAGAGTAAGGTTGGCTTTAGAGGATGACAGGTCATAGTATTCCTCATCAGGTTTCTCCTTGGGAGCAGACACTGTCCCTGCTAGTTACATGGGGCTATGTCTTACCTGATTCATAGCACATGGAGAGCTAGAGGGTAAATAACCACATGTGGACACTGGTGGTTAACATGGGACCTGCCTGATCAAAAAAGATTGGCCAGTGACTGTTGTACATATTTGATAATCCCAGTGAGTAACCCATCTTCTCCCACAAGGAGAAACCAGCAGAGAGTAAGAGGCTTTCTGCTGACTCTTCTACAGCTGTGGAACTTCCATTTCTATGACACAAAAATAAGAGAAAGGATAGCCCTCCTTGTTCTCTATGCGTGATCGCTCCATTCCTTAGCATGTAAGACTTTGTTGTAGTCCCTGACTTATTTCTAGAAGTCTAAAAATAGACTTACTCATCTCTCCAACTGTCCTTGTTGGGTACTCAACTGTTAACTATAGCTTTCATAACAAATTACCACAAACAACAAAAATGTGTTCTCTCACAGTTCAGGAGATTGGAAGTCTGAGATCAAGATGTCAGTTGGACCATGCTCCCTCTAATGGGCCTAGGGGAGGGATGCTTCCTTGCCTCATGGTGCTTACTGCCAATCTTTGGTGTTCCTTGCCTTGTAGACCCATCACTGTAATTCTTGTCTTCCACTCACAAGGTCTTTTTCCTTCTGTGTGTGTGTGTGTGTGTGTGTGTGTGTGCGCACGCACGTGTGTGTGTAGTTTTCCTCTCCTATCTCTTATAAAGACCCCAGTCATTGGATTAAGTACCTACTCTATTCCAAAACGAGTGCACCTTAACTTGCTTACATCTATACAGCTCACATTGAAAGGTATAGATAGGGTCAGGGTTTGAACTTATTTTGAGGTGAACACAATTCAACCTTCTATAGTCGAACATGCAAGCATCATGAGTTTAAATATGGTAGAGAACTATGTCAGCATATACAGGACACATGATTTTGAGATGAACATGTACCAGAGGGTTATATTTTATCTGTACCCTCACACCAGTGGGGTTCCTGGGACTGAAAGTGTAAAGCAACTCAAACAGAGGCTGACATTTGACCCTGTGTCTGTCTGGCTTCCCCTAGACCTGTAGACTATTATCACTTTTAACTGGGTATGTAAAATGATCAGGTGGTAGAATTAAGAGGCAGTCACGGAAATAAGCAGGCAATGAGAATAGACATTAGAATTAAACTATCACACATCAAAACCTGGCTCCTCTTCTTACTACCTATGTGGTTTTGGGCAATTCATGCAACCCCCCTATGCCTCCAAGTCCTGATCTGTGAAGTGGGAATAATAGCAGTACTGACCCCACAGGCTGGTTGGAATGAGAGCTGTATAGAGAGAAGAGGCCTGTAGTAAATGCTTACTAGAGACTAATGATGATAAAGTAGGATATTAGCCACTTGGGAGATTTGGATACATGGAGAAAATAATTTGTAGGGGACAATAAAGAGAAAAATTCTGTTGTCCACTCTCACATTAATGTGTCTGTATCTGCAGAGTACCAAATGCAGATGTCCTAGAGTCATGTTTCCCGGTTCTCAGACTCACTGAATCAAACCAAATGGCCATTGAACTCAGGAGAGAGCGTATTTTGCAAACCTGTCCAAAAGAAAGGGAACCAGATTCACCCATTAAGGTTATTTCATAGTCGTGAAGTGATTCCTTCCAGCTCAGCATTCAGTCCAACCATGGTCCCGCCTCCCTCTCTTTCCTCCCCTCTCCTCACTTCTGCCTCCCAGTTCATCCAGCCCCTGAAGAATAACTTGCCAACCAAGCCAAAGTCCCTCACCAGTGGAAGGCAGAGGTTGGGCTAGGACAACTCCCATCAGGCCCTGTGCGCTGTGAGCTGATGGCCACAGAAGCAGAAGTAGTCACGTGTAAGCTAAAGATCATTGTTTGGTGGGTGAGTGATTGCGGGCACATCACTGAACTCTGTGCTCATTTCTTCATGCATGTAACAGTTATAATAAGATCAGCTATTCCCAAGACCGTGATAATAATTGATTGCTTAGAATAGAGCTATGTTAAATAACGCTCATGAATTTGATTTATTGTTGTCATTATTACCCTAACTGGCACCCATAGTTCTGTTTTCTGTGGCCAGAGTTATTTCTTATGGTATAGAGCTTACTTAGGGGTCAGATGGGTATAGGTTTGAATTCTGATTTTGTAATATACTTCTTTCCTCTGCCCTCCATCCATCCATTCCTCTCTCTCGCCTTCTCTCTCTATTCACCCTTCCATTGTTTTCTTATTTTTCTCTCTTCCTTCCCTAAACTAAAAATTGAGCATTCAGAGCTCTGCTTTGTGTCAAGCTCCGAGTGTTCCTGGAGAGCTGGATGGAATTTATGGATTAATAAGAGTGTTACTCAGGGTCCGAAAAGGGTGTGTCATACAGAAGGAATACTGGAGTGCTAGCATCACAGGCACCGGTGCAGGGACACTCGCACAAAACATGGGCACTCTAATTCTTGCCTGGAACCAGAAGTCAGGAAAGAGTCTGCTCACGAGCTTTCCTTTAGCCTGACTAGTGACGACTAAGTAGATTTCATGGAGCTAAGGACGGAATTAAAGCCTTAATTTTGGTCTTTCCCTCTTTCATCTTCAAACTAGCAAAGCATGAAGTACCTAGATCTGAGATCTTTCCCCAGGCCACCTTTTCTACATGAAAAATCTCCAGAAATCTCAATTATTTAGGTCAGTTAAAAAATAGCACACAAATGTCCCAAATAAAGTGCACAAAGCCTGAAATAAACTGTGAGTCTACATTCTTCCGCAGAGTAATTTTTGTCTTTTTTTAATATAGAAATGTACCATTTATTCAGTGAAATACTAACTTTTAGTCATCTGATTTGAACAAATTTTCTCCTCCTGAGTCGTTTGGTTGAAGGCACATTATTGCAGCATATATTTAATATTATCATTATTGTTATTTTCCACAACACTTAATACCACATTTCCTTCTCCCGCACAGAATATTCCCCCAATAGGAGTTGCCAAAAGGAATCACAGCACATTCATAACAAACACAGAAAACATTCTCAGTTTTTGTTTTCAATATGATGATTCAACAAAAACAACACCAAGCTGGGTAGTTACAAACAAAGTATATTGCCAGGGTCTTTCAGAGAAGCAGAACCCATGGGCCAGAAACACACTAACATAAGAGAAGATTTATTATAGGAATTGACTTGTGTGATCCTGTAGACTGAGGAGTCCCACAGCATCGTGTCTGCAAGCAAGTGAGCCAGGAAATCCCAGAGGCTTGATGGGGAGACTCTTGGTGTAAGTTCCAAAGTCCCAAAGCCCCGGGAACCTGGAGCAGTGGTGTCCCAGGGCAGGAGAAGATGCATGGGCCAGTTCAAGCACAGACAGTCAATGTTCCCCTTCTCCACCTTTTGATTCTCTTCAGACTCTCGATGGATTGGATAATGTTTGCCCATATTGTTGAGGGTGGGTATTCCTTATTCATTCTACTAATTCAAATGTTAATCTCTTCTGGAAACATACTGATAGATTTGCTTGGGAGTAATGTTTTATCAGTTGTCTGGGCATCCCTCAGCCCAGTTGAGTTTATACATAAAATTAAACACCACAGGCAAGATATAAATCATTTGGCTCTCCAGTATCTACCATGAACAGTGTCAGAAAGGAAAGAAATTTCCATCATTTTCTGTAGTTTTCCTTTTCATCTCATTCTCAGTTCTGGTTTCTCATGGGTCAAAAGCAAGATACAAATTTTTACTTGTACTCTTCTATCAGAAAGAAAAAATTGGAGCCGGGCATGGTGGCGCACGCCTTTAATCCCAGCACTCGGGAGGCTGAGGTAGGAGGAGGGTTGTGAGTTCGAGGCCGGCTTGGGCTACAACGCGAGCACAAGGCTGGCCTGAGCTACATAATGCGACCCTGCCTCAAAAAACCAGGGCCAGGAGTTTGGCTCAGTGGCTTAAGCACCTGCCCTGGCAGGTGCAAGGTTGTGAGTTCAATCCCCGGTGCTGCAAAAAAAAAAAAAAAAAAGAAAAAGAAAAAATTGGGCACCAATGCCTCAAAGGTTTGGCACTTGGATGTGATGTGTGTTTGTCCATCTGCCTTTTCCAACCAGTGGGCTACGATATTAGTCAGACTTCCAACTGATTAAAGAAAGATTAAAGAAAGAAGGAAGGAAAGACTAAAATTAGGAGCCCTGGATTGGCGGCCCCAGGCAGTCACTTGAGTCTGTGCACTGAGTTTTCACATCAGTGAGAGACAGAGCCACTGGCCGTCTCAGTCATGTTCTCAGCACTGGGACCCAACACCTGACAACGATGACTTAAATGGAGACAGGTATGTTTTGGCTCACGGTCTCACTTCATGGTTGACTGGCTTCAGGGAATAAACAAGATGGCAGAGAGGCATAGCGGAAGGGAAGCTGCTCAACCATGGCATCCAGGAAGCAGAGAGAGAAGGGAGGAGCTGGGATCAAGAATGCACCCTTCCGAGTCATGTCCCCAGTGACCTCCTAGCAGCACATCCAGCTATGAACTCATCAAAAGATGAATCCCAACCCCCATGATGCAATAACCTTAAAAACATGTGAGAATTTTGGGGTATGTTTTAGCCTAATCATAATGCTGCCTCTTCAAAATACTCTGCTTTTGATTGCAGTATTCCTTATCCATCAAGCACCCATCCATCCATCATTCACTCACCTCTTACTGCTTCATAAGTATTTATCAAGTCCTTCCTGTGTAACAGAAACCCATCAGGGTCTAAGAATGTAGTGACAAATAAGACAGACAAGGTCCTAACTTTCTACCTGATAGGATGCCTCTAAAGTATCCTAAAATTAACATTTGCCAAACTCGACTTGTCTTTTATTCTCCATGCTTGTTTGTCCCTGGTCTTGTTCAACTCAGAAAATGACATCACCACCACATATCTGCACTTCCAGAAATCAGGAGTAGTTCCTTGCCATAAACTCCATCAGGAAAATCTGTTACTGGGTATTCCAAATTATATATCAAAATTCTAGTCTTCTTCTTCCCATTGCAATTACCCTTATCCACACCAGCTTCTCTCACTTGGAAAACTTCAGTGCCTTCTTTATTAGTCTCTTGTTTTTTGTTTTTCTCTTCCTTTTTGTTTCCCTCCAATCCATTCACCATCAAGAAACAACTATATTCTTTTTAAAAAAAAAGACTAATTGTGCTAATATGCACATAATATAAAATGTAATCATTTTTAAATGTACATTTCAGTAGTACTTCTAAAATTCACATTGTTCTGCAATGAGTCTCCAGAATTTTTTACATGTTAAAACTTAAACTCTCCCAATTAAACAGTTCTCCCCCTTCCCTGCCCCTCCCCTTTGGTAAGTACCATCCTACTTTCTTTTTGTGTGTGTTCCATGTACTCTCAATACCTCATGAAAGAGGAATCATAGTATTTGTCCTTATGTGACTAGATTATTTTACTTAGCACAGCATCCTCAAGTTTCATTCATGTTGCAGTATGTGACAGAATATCCTTCCTAAAACCGAATAATATTCCATCTTGTGTGTGCACACATTTGGTTTATTTGTCCACTGATAGGTGACATTTGGGCTGCTTTTAGTTTTTGGCTATTGTGACTAATGCCGCTATGAATATATATTTCAAATAGAAACTGATAAGCCAGTCGGGGTGGCGCACACCTGCAATCTCAGCACTTGGGTGGCTGAGACAGGAGTATCGTTGAGAGTTCAAGACCAGCCAAGGCCAGCACAAACTGCATAGTGAAACCATCTCTCAAAAAGACAAAAAAAAAAAAAAAATAGAAGCTGATATACTTTCCTTTTTCAAAAAGTTGCTAGCCCTTATGTAGTGCTGCTGTGCGCCACATTTATTGTATCGTGTACCCTCTCCCTGGTGTCACAAGCCCGGTACCCACACCATTCGCGCCCCCATACAATTCTGCCTGGAAAGATTTTACCCCTCTTCTTTGAAGTCTGGCTTCTTCTCACTCCTCAGTATCTAGACTACTGAAATGGGCTCCCTCAGTAGTTGCCCACCCACTCCGAAAGTCTTCCCTACCTTTCCCACCAAAGCTGGCCCCTCACTTTCCACTGCCATACTCCTGTTTCTTGGTCAGAGCTCCGGCAGTGTATGCATCTGCTTGCTTTTTATGTGTCTTCATAAGTGAGTTTCAGCTCATTGGAGGCTGCAACTGCATCTAATTTAGTCTGCCTTTACACTTGACAAGGTACTAGAGCCCATCATGAATAAGGTGTCAAGAACACTTTCGTTGAGTAAAAAAATAGCATGAGCTTCATTTTACAGATAAAGAAACTGAAACAGAATTGAATCACCTAGTTTATGCTTAACTAAAATTTAAATATTAACTACAGAGTACTGATCAGATCCCATTTCTCTTACTCCAAAGTGCATACAGCAGTCCTGTGCTGATGTGAGGTTTGGTGCACTTTATCCATCAAAAGATCGAACATTTCCTTCTTTTCTTCTTCCATTCAACATCATCATAGTGGACTTCATACTGGTGTTATGCCAGGCACTGTGATATCTTGACGCTCGATACAGAAATTAAAGATAGTTTCTGGCCCCAAGCTTGTGTTTCGGTTGCTCCTCCACACTGTGAATACTTAGGATGGATAATTCTCTGTGGCGAGTCTGTCCTGTGGGTTACAAAGTATCTCATGGCATATCTGGCCTCTATCCACTAGATGCCAGTAGTGCTCCCCAAGTTGCATCACACAAATCTATCTCTAGACAGTGCCAAACCTCCTCTGAGGGACCCGAGCAACCCCGATTGAGAATCACTGATTTAATGGGAGAGTCCTTGATGAGTCAAAGGTTTAATTTGGGTGACCAAGTGTCATGGATGAGTCCTACCCAAAGTATGCTAAGGCATGGTGTGTGAATATCAAATGCATCTTAGTCTTCACGCTGAACATCTGAATGTGCTGTGATGTGAGCCTTGGCTATTACTTGGGCCAAATTTTAGACAAAAGTAAAGAGTCCTTTAGGTGAAAATAGAGATAAAGATTCTCCCACATAAGGGTGACAGTAGAACAAAGTTCTGAATGGCCAGGAATTTTGTGGGTTGAACAAGACTGGAGTCCCCTGGCTACTAAGAGCTGAGGGAGAAATTCAGGACAAGCACTCTATCTGCTAGGACAGAACAGCCTTGATTTTACCCTATCCTTCTACTGACAGTCTGTCTAATTCACTAAAATTATTTGTGCTTAACAAAGGAAATACGTAGGCTTCCTGAAGAAATCTGATGTCAACCCCAAGAAAAGCTTTTCTTGCAAGAGCTGGAGTACCCTCAGAGGACAAGTCCTGAATTATGCACTGAAATCCATAGAGAGAGGGGCAGAGATGGGTTTTGAATTTCAGGGTTGAACTTTGCCTTGCATCTGATCATCTTTTGGAGTCTTGAATTTCAGGCAGTGTAATTAACAAGTAAGCTGATCATCCGCTTTGCTGGAGGAAGAATTTCATAAGCCTCTTAGGGGCAAGGGCTGTGAGGAATTGGGAACTGAGGCTTCTGACTTCTGTGCCTGATACATCTGGATTCTTAACAGTCTAAAGTGTCTCCCACAACCAATATGGGATTAAGTGAACAGGGCCAAAGTAATTCAGAAGTATTTAAATGCCAAGGAAATGAATCCTAAATCCCAGCAGAGGGAGAAAAGCAAGAGAGTTCTCTTATTATCCTTCTAATGTTCAACAATCATGCTGAAATTTCAAGTCAAGGCAGAGGGGCTGCCATTAATTTTGTCTTGCTTAGCTTTGTTTAGAATTAAGCTTCTCATAAGCTGGTCTCCTACTGAGGGAGCAGAGCGAGTGTTGAATGTTTTGAGACTATCATTGTGAAGTACTGTCAAATACTGTAGTATATAAATCCTCAAAACTCATTTCAGTTCATGCAAAAAAATCCAGAAATCTTTCTCTGTGGCTAAGGAAACTGTATCTATCCTTTTCACATATGTCAACAGCTTTCTGCTGCTTCTGTGGGAAGAGGATTATTTACCAATATAGTGATGACAGCAAGCATTTATTGACCACATCTCATAGAGTAGGCACAGCACTTTATACTAATTACCTCATTTAACCCTTAGTCAGATACATGCAATTTAGGCTTAAGGTCATCATTTTGCAGCAAGAAAGCTTGGAATCAGAGAGAACATGTGCTGTAGGTCACATGCTTTGTTAATACGTCTTTACCTTAGCTAGTCTTACCTCTAAATCCATGACCTGAGTTGCTATACTGAGCATCCAGATGTCCCAAACAGGAAATTGTACTGGAGCCAAAGATCAATGATTAAGTAGCGTGGCAGAGAAAAATATAACTTGTCTTTGGAACATTTGAGAGGTACCTAATCTCCAAGAGGGAGCTATAGTTTTAAAAATCAGATAGCAATGAAGTTAGCTGAGCAGGCAGGAAAGGGCATTGCACACAGGAGGAATTGTGCACAGGATTTGGTACCAATGGAAAGAGGGAACCACTTGGGACTGAGGTGTAGCAAGACAGGCAGGCAGGGGTGAGGAGGGAAAAGGGCCTGAGCAGTGATTGTCCCAAGGCCCCTTTAGCTTACTTACCTCTTGGACAGGATCACCTCTGGATGTGTTTAGTTGACTCCCTGCCACACTGATAACTTTGAGTATATGGTTCCTGATATTTTGTTTGTCACACTTGTCATCCACCTAATGCTGGTTGGGAAAGCAGCTCCAAATTTTTTTTTATTGCAGTTCAGAAAAGATTGATCTAGGTGGGCACTGGAATCTCTCTAAATTTACCCTGGGCTGGTTATTAATTAAATTCTTCGACTGAACTACTGCAAACAGTACCGGTTAAAAGAGAACAGGTTTGTAGGGAGTCAGGAATAACAATTGCTCATTCACATATTCGTTCGTTCATTCATTCATCCTATATTTCTTAGTGCCTTCTCTTTATCAGACTATGGGAAAAATCACTATGGATATTATCATATGTAATATTCCCCAAACTTCCAAGAAGCAGGTGTTAAGCCTCCTTAACAGATGAGGACCTAGTACTTAAGAGCACAGGGCATCTGTTGGCAGGAAATACATTCTCTCCTCACCTCTGCAGATCCAACACAACTTTTGCACTGGTTAAAACATGCGGCTGTCAAAGCAGACAAGCTTTTCAGACAATACAGAATCATGCCAGACCCATGCAGAACTGATTAGATCACCCATATTCATTCACCCTCTCCTTTTGCTCTCAAGTCCTGAGTGCCTACTGTGTGCCTAGTATGGGGTTAGAGAGTAAGCCATGGAACAGAATCTATAGATGTGCAAAAAAAGTGCAATGTGACTCTCTCTGGAAAGTACTGCAATTTGCCCCGGTCAGGGTGCAGAAGTTGAGAAATAGAGGGAAGAAACTGATATTTATAAATTGACACTTACTATGTGTCTGGCTGTATGTAAAGTCTTTGGTAAACTTGGCCTCATAACAACCAGATGAAGGAGATAGCACATATCCCTATAATACAGATGAGACCACTGAATCACAGATTTCCCCAAGGTCAGCCAGATGGAAAACTTGTTAACAGTATGGCAAAGACCATGGACTCTTCGAAGTAATAATGTGGTAAATAAGTAAAATGCAATATGCAGTTATAAATAACCGATTATATTGAAAAAATTATCAATATACTTAAAAATTTGAGATGTTGTCAACTATGTGCTTCTTAGTCATGAACTTAATGGTAAGACCTACTGGCAAGCTGAAAGTTCACATAAACTTAGAGCTGTGATGAGCATAAGCAGTACACTGAAATAACAGAATATATAAACCATACCCTGAGATGACAGAATATAAAATCGTCCACTGTGGGCAGTCATAGGTATTGTTTTGGTTACTTTTTTTATTGCTGAGACAAAATATTTGACACCCAAGGTTAAAGAAAGATAGGTTTATTTTGCTCACAGTTTGTAGAAGTTTCAGTTCATACTTGGCTGGCTCTAAGGCAAGTTGGCATGGCAGACAGGCATAGAAGAGGAAAAGCTGTTCATGGCAAGCAGAGGGCAACAAGCAGTAACCCTCTTTCTGTCCCTTATATCTTATCCTGGCTACACAACCTTAGGGCAGGGAGCACTCACAGCCAGGGTGCGGCAACCTTAATCCTAGCATCACACCGTGAATCAATCCCAGCAGTACATCCTTGATCTCAGCAGCACACACACTAGATCCAACACCTCTGAAAAGCCCCACCTATGACCACATGAAGCTTCCAGAGGGCATCTAGGTACAAACCATTACAAACATTAGAAAATGGATGATGTATGCTGCCCACTTGTGTTATTAAAAGAGACACCAAATTTTAATTAGGGGTTAGTAATTTAGAGATGAATTTTTCCAACCAAAGCTCATGGACCTAGATTCTACTCATTGGGATCTGTTTGAGGATAGCCAGTGAAAGATTACTGTCTTGTGTCATTTAGGTCATTCAGTTCTGAGGGCATTTGACATGGATTTACTCTGAGGCTGGGGTCACCATGAAATGGCGAAAAGGAAAGACAGGAAACTGGATGTGAAGTAGAGGGGCATGAGAAAGGACCAAATCTTTGTAGCATGCTTTCCAGTAGCCCCTTCATATCCACAGGGGCTGTATTCCAAGACCCCCAGGGATGCCTGAGATAGCAGACAGCACAGAACCCTGTGTAGACTCTACTTTTCCCTATGTATGAATACCTAAGACAAAGTTTAACTTATAAATTAGGCCCAGTAAGAGATTAACAACAATAATGAATAATAAACAGTGTTAACTATATTGTAAAAAAGTCATGTGAATATGTGCTTGCTTTCTCTCATGAAATATCTCAGTTCCTCATTGCACTGTGTAATATTTTGAGACAGTGGCTGGCAGCAGGCAGTTGAAGCTTTGTGCATAGGGGGAGATTGCTGTGTATGCCGTATCTCATTTGAGCTCCATTTAAGCATGTGAGGAAATAGAAGTTGAGAAACTTGCCTAAAACTTAATTGCTAGTAAGTTATTGAGCTGGGGTTTGAACCACTCTCTGTCTAATTCCAACCCACTAAGTCAGACTTAGTACTGTGGGTGTCCAGTTCCCACCTTTGGAGGACAAACTGTATGAGTCTTTATGGAGGGATGGGAAATTACAAGAGCCTGCACTGAAGGAGGAAAATTGTTCACTTTTGCTTATTTTGTAGCCAAAAGCTGGGTCTCTTGGATCGGGTTCGCCTTTCTAATCCTCGTGGTAGCAATACTAAAGGAAAGCTATTTACCCCTCTGAATGTAGATGCCATAGAAGAAAGCCCTTCTAAAGAACCAAAGCCTGTTGGCTTAAACAATAAAGAGCGTTTCCGCACCGCCTTCCGCATGAAAGCCTACGCTTTCTGGCAGAGCTCTGAAGGTAACGTCCAGATCCTTCCTCCTCACCCTGGCTCCTCTGCTTAACCCTCTCCTGAGCTCTCCATCTTCCTCACTTCTCCCTCTGTCCATTGGAGAGCTCTGAAGTTCACAGCACAGCTTCTCCCTTCCCTGCCTGGACCAATTTTTCACTTTACCTTGTTTATGTCCCCTGACCTGCTATATCCATGACTCCTAGGCTCCTGAGTTGGCTGTTTTCCTGGGCTAAGATCACCCCCGTTCTTTGCACAAGCCTCTACAATGAGCCTTGGGACACATCACCTCTGCTCTAAGTGTGGAACTGGGAGGTCACATTGAAAGGCAGAGAGAAGCTAAAAGCAAGTCATCTGGAGATGGGCACATTAGCTACCCAGGGTGTGAGAAGGGTCAGGAAAGCGCTCTGAGGTTGAGAGACTGTAAGACAGTGGCTACATGCGCCTCTTTGACTTGTGTGACAAGCGAAGTCAAGCAGGAAAACAGAATCTTTGGTATCTGAGGCCACTCCTGCTCTTGGCCCTCACCATGTCACTCAGTCCTCTCAAGGTCTCTTGGGAGTAGAAGGCTCAGAAATTGACCTTCCAAGGTCCCCAGGATAGAGACTGAGAGAACAAGAGTCCCAGCTCAGATCTGTCTGACGCCGAGGCTCCCACGTGTGCCTGTTGCTCTTCAGAGGACTACACGAGGTGTGTAGCACTCCCCTCACCTCTTTCCTGTGCCTTCGCAGCAGCCGCTCGCACCTCTGGCTTTGACATCTTAGATTATAGATGTTAAGAAACAGTGTGTGATGTCACAGCTAGAGGCTGTGATGTGGCTCTAAAAAGTAGAAACAGAGACCCTGGGACATAGAAATTATAACTCAGCAGTGGGTCCCTGATCCTTTCATTGTGCCGTGGCCTGCCACTGATACACTTGTCACCCTCCTAGATGCTGGAACTGGCGATCCCATGGTGGAAGACAGGGGCTATGGGAATGACTTCCTCATGGAAGACATGATCCCCACCCTGAAAGCTGCCATCCGAGCCGTCAGGTAAGGACTCTCTTCCCCACCTGTGAGCCTCCCAGCCTCTGGCTTAACTCCCCCAGAACAAAGCTTATAAGGTGCCCTTGGACTTTGTGGGGTACAAGGAGCTCCTCTAGTAATCTTGAGTCAGTCCCAAGGGTACAATGCTAGATGAGGGATGCTGCTTCAAAACGTATTGAATAGGCAAGGGGAAGATTTGGCATGTGAGTCATATTCTAGGACTCCTACCTTAGGTGAAAATGGCATAAAGTTAGGAGGAATAGCAAGTAAATCTGATGTTGTAACCAGTACGCTAAAATGTGTTTAGAAACTGGAGTCATGTAGCTCAAAGAAAGTGAATTTTAAATGCACTGTTTAAAAGACCCATGCAAGTATGAGGTAAAAAGGTCTGGGGTGGGCCCGGGACTTCTGACATGAGTATTAGTTTTAGCTAACCTGATACTCAGCAGGAGTTGTCCTCAATGTAGAGTTCTTAAGAAACTTTAGCCATCAGGGTGACCTTACTTTAGTTGCTGAAAGATGGAGGTGAGTGTTCGATTTCATCTGTTCGTTCTGGGTTCCTCATCTTTCAAAGGAACCAAGAAAACTCAGAGAATAGAAACTTCTATAGAAGTCCACAGCTAGGTAATAAAGAGGACACTGAAGAGGAGATACACCGGTTGTCCTCAAATAGAAAGCAGCATTACAGTAACTAAGAGCACAAGTCTTACAAGCACAGAAGAGTGGATCTGAGGTCCAGCTCTGACATTATGAGCCAGCTCGGCCTGGGGAGATGCAAAAGTTCTCTGAACCAGAGTTGCATCCTTTGTAAACTGATACTTTAGCAGGCAGTACTTAAAACACTGTGCTCAGTGTCTGGCATGAAATGAATGCTCAGTAAATGCCAGCTTTCATTAACACTTGTAACAGAGATCTACTGTCATTTTGTCATTATCCAAATGATTGAAAGGGCAGGTAGTCCTGGAGGAGAGGCGCTAGACAGATGAACTGTGTATGACTCAGGTGAGTAAAATTATCACCCAAATCCAGAAGTTTTCCTCATCAGGTTGTTTTCTCTTTGTTTTCTCCACCTGCTCCTGAGTTTGTTGGCTTTGAATTGCATTTCCTTCACTCTCTACTCACAATGCATGAATACCTCTACTTTGCCTTACAGAATTCTACAATTCCGTCTCTACAAAAAAAAATTCAAGGAAACTTTGAGGCCCTATGATGTGAAGGATGTGATTGAGCAGTATTCTGCAGGACATCTTGACATGCTTTCCAGGATAAAGTACCTTCAGACGAGGTAAAGCAATCACATCTGGAGGGACCGTACTCTCCCAGCCACTCGGGAATCAGCCAGAAGGACCTCAGAGCGTAAGGTGAAAGGTATTCAGAAATCATCCAAAGCACACAGGAGAAGCTTTATGCATAAAAATGTTCCTCGAGCATCTGGATGTCATGGCCAACAAGCACCAGGTCACACAGGATGTGAAACCACTCTGTGACGTTGCCAAGTCTCGGGGCAGCATCCTGGTCACGCATTCTCTGCAGCGATGCTTTGGATGTATTCAACAAGACTCCAATCAGCTAAACTGAGGCCAGCTGGATGCTTCTTTTTTGCCCATGTTACAAAACATTGAAGTGTTATATATAACAGTGAAAATATGCAATAGTATCCATGTTCAATGATTAATTGTAACTTAGAGTCTCTGCATATACATATCGTGTCCCTTAGACCCCTCCTTATAGGATACTTCATATATAACAATTGCCATAGTTCTGATGAGGAAATAAACTAAAAAACCTGAAACTACCCAGCTAGTAAAGTCAAGAACATAAAATATAAATATAAATATAAATATATTGCCTGTAATGTGTCAATATGGGTGTGTGCACTGTCTGTAGTATCGCCATAAGATCTACTGAATACGCTTTATGCTTTACCTAGATCTTGGGATATTTCTATTATATTATGTAATACACATACCTATAATATATATATATATATATATATATATATACTATGCTTACAAATTTCATCCATATGTTTACTCAGAAATATACATGACATGCACACATTGTCCTATATAGGGGACCTAGACCTGGAGAAAAATTGACACAATTAGATTTGACTTGAGTCCTTCCTGGGTTTCAACCTAAGTCAAGTTTTACTGGAGGAGAGTCCTGCTTGGTTAATAAGAGCATCCTGCTGAAGGAATAGGAAGTTAATGATGCTACCAGGTAGAGATATGCTTATAATGACCTGCGCTCCTACCTGGAATACAACCTTGCCCCTCATAGCGGGCAGTACAGAATTGCTTGTTGAACAAATGGATGTGTGAATGAAAGTTCAGCCCTATTATTCTGCAAATACAGCTCGCTGAGAGACAGAGAAAGTGGTGCGCCAGGCTCCAAAAATGTCAGCCGATTTAATGAGCATAGAATGGATTGTTACACTGTCATTTTTTGATATTTATCAAGAAAATGTGTTTCTAAGAGTTGTGGGCAGAGGTTGACTACCCGGATGACTGATCGCAAATCTCAGCTTCACTGAGTATTACAGTGGGTCGGACGGAGAAGGCCGATTTAGCGAGATGCATCCCACGTCAATAAGTATGTCAGATCTGGGTTTGCAGAGGGCAGACAGTGACCCATGAAAATTTCAACCCTGTAGCACAATATGGAACATTCCTCTCTGTTGACCCCAGCACATATAGGTAGCTGAAGTCTTGCACAGAAATGGAAGCAGAATATGGGAGCTAGGTTTGGAACATCCTTCTTATGGCTAGAGATGCCTGGGAAGCAGCAGAGACCTGCACAGCTGAAAATGGAACTGAGTATCTGGCAGTAAAACTCCCTAATTACAGGATTTGGGGAGGGATAAAAGAAATAGAAGATGAGATAGGCTTGCAGCACACATCTGACATTTCCGCTAAGAAAGAACCCTATATGGTTCTCAGGCTATCTCAGCGGTTACCTCCACCGCTCCCGCTGGGTTGAGAAAATACACTCAATACCACAAGACAAAGAGGATGATCCTGTGCTAACTTCAAGCGCTCTCTCTCTCTCTCTCTCTCTCTCTCTCTCTCTCTCTCTCTCTCTCTCTCTCTCTCTCTCCCTCTGTCTCCCTTCTCTTTCTTTCTTTTATGTATTCCAATCTTGCATTTGAATTAAGAAAGGATAGAAAGGTTTGCTTTCCTGCTGGGCAAATTTTTGTGCAATTTAATACTTCTTGTGTTTGTTTCTTACAGAATAGACATGATTTTCACCCCTGGACCTCCATCTACTCCTAAACATAAGAAGTCTCAGAAAGGGACAGCATTCACCTATCCATCCCAGCAGTCTCCCAGGTGCGGCTTGTGAGCAGGGACTGGCAGACCACATGGAGCACAAGGCCTTGGGTGGTCCCCACCCCCAAAGGGCACCAGTGTTTTGAAGCTTGTTTCACTTTGTGGCCTTTGAAAGGTTTCTGTACAAAAGACTTCCCACCCTTTCCCTTGACCAGGATGGTTTTTGAAAATAAAATAATTATATCATTTTTCTCATTGTAAAGCAAAAGGAAACTCATGAGTTTTGTTGAGATAGGAAAGATACATTATGCTAGCCAACTACGTGGCATTCGTGGTCAGCTGGTTTTCTTGACTGATACTCCTGGCAGGACATAGCTGGAGAAAGCAAACAGATGTCAGATGCCTGACATTGTTGGAATCCAGAGAGTACTCTTACCTCCAAAAAAAGTCACAAAATTTTAAACAAGGAGGTATCCTTTGGAAAGTCTACTGCTTATACCTATATCTCTTTATTCCCGAATATCTTTGAGGAAAGCAAGATAAATGAGTGAGAGTGTCAAGCTTCAGGAGCATTATACACTTCCCTAGTAAAAGAAGCAAGAGCACCTGCAGGTTGATAAAAGGTCTCTGCCCTTCAGCCTCAGCCTTAGGAATGGAACAGGGAGTGAGGGGATCATGGGGACTTAGAAGTCACAGCCTCAGATAAAGGATGCAACTGTGACTCAGTTTGGGTGTTGCTCTTACAAAGGAGCACCCTCTGTTTCCAGATAGTCTGATTGTTTAAGGATGCCCTCCGTGTCCAGATATTTTGGACCCTTCTCTATTTTTGAGATGGCATGTTGAGCTCTTCCAAAACCTGCCCAGGATGAAGAAAACACTGGCGGGCTGCAGGTAGCACATGGACCGCTAGTTTTTGACATTTGCCTTAATTTAAGATGTGCAGCCAGAGACAGGAGACATAGCAGGAATAGTAAGTTATGAGATAGAAAAGAATCAACTACCAAGAAAGAACTCATTTGTGAATGGTTCTGAGTAATAACAAGGGCCCCTGAAACTTCTCAAACGCAAAGAATATAAAAACATCCAAACTAATTGGAAGTTAGGCAGATATTAACTATGCTTAGCCCAAGAGGAGATGCAGCATTCATCTGACCCCCATTCCCACCAGCATCATTTTCTACATTGTTTCCGGACTCAATGATTTTTTTTTCCATTCTTAACAAAATGAGACATGAAATATGTATGCCCACGGCATTAAATTTCAGATCCTCACACATGCTTAGTGGTGCAGTTCTCTTTCAGTCAGGAAGTGAAAGCCAAAAGAATTTAATTTAAAGGGGTTAAACACGCTTGGCACTGTTAGGTGCTTTGATAACTTTAGTACAAATCAAAGTCTCCTTATGTAGTCACAGTGGCGCTTGCCTTTAACCTCACCTATTGGAGGACACTGAAGCAGAAGAATCATAAACTCAAGCTTGGGTAACTTAGGGAGACTCTATTTTTTAAATGTATTTTTAGAATACCCTCTTTAATAAGTAGCTTGCTCTTTGGCTTCAAACTATCCTACAATGGAGCTGACTATGAATTCTACAGTACTAAAGCCCAGAAGAGGTGGGCTTCCCTGTCTCCCTGTGACCAGCATTGAGGGGTCATTTCCAGGGTTTAGTAGTATGAGAATAAGCTTGACAGATGTGTGGGCCATGATCTTCCCAACCAAAATGATCTTGGAAAGCAGAAACAGATACGATGATCTCAAAGAATTGTTGACTTTTTCCTAGGAATGAACCATTTGTAGCCAGATCATCCACAGCAGAAATGGAAGACCAAAGCATGATGGGAAAGTTTGTAAAAGTGGAAAGACAGGTAAGTCTTTTCTTTCCTTCTCTAGAGAGCAAATGCACAGAATTTATTTCCAAGTGCCGTTTGTTCATAGGTAGAGACAATACTTACATAATAGTGCTCGCCATTCATAAAAGCATATGGGAATTAAATCCCTGATTTAGTCTTTCCTGCCTAAGTGATCACATGCAAGCTAATTGTTCTGAGACTCAATTTGCCTTATCTGCAATATGGGGATTTCAATGCTTCATAAAATTTTGAAGTTAAGTGAATTGATATAGGTGAATTACCTAGAATACTAACTGACACAGTGAACAGTCAACAGGTGGTCACCACTATGCTCATATTCCCCATGGTGTCCCTTAAAAAATGTTAGTTTGCTGCCCCCCACTTCTCATGTCCTTAGTTCTCCTTTCCTCTGTGTCCCTGTCAGCTGGTGGCCTCTGTGATGTGGGCTGGAGGAGTAAAGGGGATGGGCGAAGTTCATTCAGGGTGGAGAGAGAAACTCAGTCTCACAGCGGCCCTCGTGGCTGCTACTTAGGTTCACTGTAAAGCAGTTTATATTCTAGCATCTTTTGCCTGATTTTGCGCTAGATGAATGGCGCTGCCAATGTCCTCTAGGATTCATATCAATCCTCTTATTTTATTCATAAACCAAAATTGGATCCATGCAGGAGAGATGAGAGAACATTTGAATAATTATTCTATTTTGGTATATCAAGAAAACTGTCTCACATCTAAAATTTTTAATTTAAAGTCTCACTTCTTCCACTTACTAACTCTGTGACATTTGACAAGTTGCTTCACCTCTCTGTGCCACTGTTTGTTCCCCTGTGAAACAAAGATGATGACAGTGCCCACCTCGTAGGGTTGTGAAAATGATGAGTCAACATTCTGCCTAGCAGAATCGGATACCTCCTAATTGCTTTCTGGATGTCAGTTACTATTATGGCTTAGATACCTTCTGGGACTTCATCTGGTCCAAGCCTTTACAATCTCATTTGCCAAGTTAGATGAGTTCCTTACCTGACGGTAGTGTTTCTTGGTGAACTATGAATTTTCGGAGAAAGAATATCTCACATACACACACACACACACACACACACACATGCAGGCACAATGCACACTTGTGATCGTACACACGCAAAAGTCCAGAGAAATTTCCAGTTAAGGCAGTCAAGATCCGAACAACTTCTGCCACTGCCCAAGGGTGTGAGCAGGGTCTCCACTTACCAGAAGCCCCATTCTAGCTCACCACGGCCCTTTATCTCCAAGGCTAATGTTACTATGTAGTAAAAACACACTAATAACCCATATAATCCTGAGAAAATGTTGGCAAATCAAGGACTACCATTCCCTGGAGTAGTATCAGCAAGGCCACCTCCTGCACTAGTGGACCACGGAGACCGGTAATACTCACCATCACACCATCTCTGCGCCAGCCTTTGCCTCCCAGAAAGTTCTTACTTAAGTTGCTTAGGCTGATTCACAGTAAAGCACATAGAGGAAGCAAAATCTGCAGTGAGTATTTAAATCTTTAAAATTTATTGCAGTAAGGGACACATTGCCCCTAATCCCCTTTGAAATGCCCCCATTTTTACTGATACACTTGTTTCATCAGTTTGGCACTTTCTGAAGCAATTCTCAAGGTCCTCTTTGGTGTGCTTTATAAGGTATGATCAAAAGCACAGTGAATGTTGGCAGTGTACGCCATCCAATGGAAAGGCAGGCTCATAATGGCATTAGAGTGCGTCCTTGTTCACCTTATTCCCCAGTTCTGGCAGCACGCCACTGTTGGGCTCTAGCCCAAAGCCAAAGTGACCGTGGAAGATAAATGTTTTGCCTCAGTTCAGTTCAGTTGCAATGAATGGCACAACTAAAGATATTCATAAAAGAGGACTGCCAGAACTCCTTCAGGTAATGGCAAGAAAGATGGGCTAAGTGTGTTCAAAGCGAGAGGAGTATTTTGAAGGAAATTAATGACATTGTGTCTTTTACTATAACAAATTGTTTTTTTTAAATTGAAATACTCACTATGTTTTTTGATCAACCCTTGTACATGCTGGGCTTGCTAGTAGGAAGCAAAAAATAAATGATTAGTTGCTGTTATTATTAAGAACTGTAAGGCTTCTCCTCTGTTCTGAAAAATAAGTAGCTATAGTCTTTCCTCTGCCAACACCCCACACTCCACGAGGGAGCAGTGATCCCCAAGTCCTTGTCTTTTCCAGGTGCATGACATGGGGAAGAAGCTGGACTTCCTGGTGGACATGCACATGCAGCATATGGAACGGCTGCAGGTTCAGGTCACTGAGTACTACCCCGCCAAGGGGACGTGCTCGCCAGCTGCGGGGGAGAAGGAGGACAGCAGGTATTCAAACTTGAAAACCATCATCTGCAACTATTCAGAGACAGGGCCCCCCGAGCCTCCCTACAGCTTCGACCAGGTGCCCATCGACAAGGTTGGCCCCTATGGATTCTTTGCACACGACCCCGTGAACTTGCCCAGAGGGGGCCCCAGTTCTGCCAAGGTTCAGACTCTTCCTTCCTCTGCAAGCTCATATGCAGAAAGACCCACCGTCCTGCCTATCTTGACTCTTCTGGACTCCCGAGTGAGTTTCCACTCCCAGGCTGAACTGCATGGCCCACACTCGGACCACATCTCGCCACGGCAGAGACGCAGCCTCACGCGGGACAGTGACACACCTCTGTCCCTGATGTCGGTCAACCACGAGGAGCTGGAGAGGTCTCCAAGTGGCTTCAGCATCTCCCAGGATAGAGATGATTATGCATTTGGCCCCAGTGGTGGGTCGAGCTGGATGAGAGAGAAGCGATACCTTGCCGAGGGTGAGACAGACACAGACACAGACCCCTTCACGCCCAGTGGGTCCATGCCTCTGTCGTCCACAGGGGATGGGATTTCCGATTCCATATGGACCCCTTCCAACAAGCCCACTTAACAGGGGTCACTGGCTGACTCCTTGTAATGTACACAGACTTTGTATAGCTCCCTGACTTTCACACCCAACGCATACAGCGGGGACACCAGTAGCTGCATCGGATGCATGCGTGTGCACAGTGGCCCCGACCAGCAGGGGTTCTCACGCCTTCTTCCTCCCCAAGTCACCACGATGAAGCCACTTCCTTTTCAGCATGGTTTGCATGACTTGACACTATATAAGTGGTACCACTAGTCTCCTCTAGGATACACATTAATCTACTGTTCTTGCTTTCAATCATGATTGGACCAGTACAGGGAGAGATTGATTGATGAGCTGTGCTATTTGTTTCTTTGGTTGACTGGTTGGGCTTTTGGTTTGGTAAGCAGAGAATTTAGCTTAAGTTACTTCTAGGATTACTGCCCCTTTGTGTAAAATACTCCAGGAATTAACTATTTTGTAAAGCAAAGAAATAATTTCCTCAACAAGAACACATTGCATACCAATGAGGCTGCCTACCGAGCAAACATGAGGGAAGGAACAAGATAGCCATTAAGACTCCAAAATTAAGAATTTAAAAATTATTTTCTTAAGGAAGAGCTAAAAGAATCATTTGAAAATTCTCAGAGGGACTTCACATGCTCTGCCATTGTCTAGTATTGTGTCTCAGTTTCCCCATCTGTAAAAGGTATTGATAATTCCTATTATAGCACTTCACATGTACTATGAATTGATGGGGAGAAACACACACACACACAAATGCCACAGATGCAAACACAAAAATTAAAATAGTTACCAATTTATATGACCAAAGATAGTGAAATTTACCGTAAGTGGGGTGGTTCTCTGAGCAGGTGCCAAGTTCAGTGTCTTCAAAATGAAGTTCCAACTCAAGTTGCTACTCATGTCATCAAAATGAAAAATATCCATGCAAAGCAAAGGTTAGAATCAGGAGGGCACGCAAAAATTATCTTTTCCAAGTTCTCATTCTTAAAAGCGAGAAATCATAGGCTCAGGTATACTGACATGCCTGGGGCCACTTCATGGTGCCATGGGGAGCCAGTACTCAAAATTCCTGCCTGCTGACTCCTTCCCCGCCTGGCCTTCTTTCACTACACCACTCTGCCATTTGCACCCTGGGACCCAGAAATGAAGCCGAGACAGTGGTACTCTGTGTCATGTGGGAAGAAATCCCCATAGTTTATCCTGCAGGGGAGAATGTCTGCTGTTACAACAAAGCATGCGTCCTTGATACTTTACACTTGGGATACAGAAAAAGTAATACAAGCAAGGTATAGCTATCAACATGCAAATAGGCAAAATTTCCCAAACCATGCAGTCTTACTTTTGCCAGTGGAAGCACTGACACTACATATAATTGTAAGATTTTTCTGAAGTGTAAGCAGCCATGGGAAGTGCACTGTCCTGCAGAAGTGTCAGTAATAAGCACAAGCCTCGCTGTGGTCTCTTAGGAGATGTTGCTCTTCTCTGAAAACTGACAGGAAAGGCTTCTAGAAGACATGGGCTGCAGTTACTAAATGACGACACTGTACCATTACTCCCATACTCCTTCCATGATCTTAAGCACTGGTTGATGATGGTTGCCATAATCACCATCTAGATGATCAAAATGACCTAATCAAATACCTGCATACCACTGCAATCAAAAATCTCCCTCATGGCTTTGTCAGGAGCCATAATCACTATGGCAAACATCTAGTTGATGGTTTCATCAGCGTCCTGTCCTGTGTTGGAGGGAGATTTCTTACAGATTGGTTCTTTTTAATTCACACACCAGTGGGTCTTGTACAAAAAAACTAAGAATATAGTACTCATGAAGGCTTGGGTCCTGACTTTAGAAACTTAAACCAAACCCTGAAGTCTCTGAACCAGGGCTGGCATTGTAAATGATAGAAGAGTTTTATGTGGAGGGTCCCATGAATGAGTGGGTATTGACCCTGTAGTCCAACGCATGAAGTATGCACATCATTACACACACTGGACAAGAAGGCCCTCCCCCGTGGTTCTCCACATGGCCTTTCAGGAACTGGGAAATCAAAGGGCATGAACCATTTGGTCCTCATTCACCACTTCCCTCAATATGGCTTCACTATTGCCACTGGGGCTATATCCTAAGAAACCGTGTGTCTTTTATTAGGGGCCTGGATGTAAGCTCTGGTCTCCCGGGGCTCTTTAACCAAAAATCACTGTGCTATCTATCTTACATGTCCCCATGTTGTTGTTTATGTATTTAAACCATTGGGGAAAAAAAGGGAAAACAAATCAAAATCTTCACATATGCACCAATTCTTCTAACATATTAATATTCTTGTAGAATCCAGTATCATCTGTGTTTTACAAATAGATTCATATTTCAGGACTTCAGTAAAATTCTAGCTCAAGAGTGAGATCTTATTTCCATCCTGAAATGTTTACCATAGACCCAAAATGAGATAAACTACCTTAGGTTCTATGAATAACCTGCTGAGAAGTGGAGCTTGGAATATTTCTCAAACCACAGGTGAGAAGTCAAGCTTCTCTGCTGATCACAAAGTTTGGCCAGCAGGAACTGGATCTTTATTGATTCCCATTGTCTAGTGAGCTCTCTTCATCAGTGTGGATCTATTCATTCATCATTCGTGAATTGTGAATGAATGATAAGAACCTTAGGAGCTGTTTTGGCCCATCTAAGAAAACAAAAAGAAAAATGTGATATTTTGGAATAACTCTGCTTCCACATTTATTTTTTTTCCTCAAAAACTACATTCTAGAAAAACAAGCCAAACATAGTCAAGTTGCCTGCTTACCAACGTGACTGGTACTGAAGAAGCACAAATTCAGATTCTGAGATTCAGCATGAGCAATGGAGAGAAACAGCGTACGTGTCTACAAGATTTCTCTTTTTAGACAACAAAGCCACATGATGGATGAATCCAACAGAACTAAATCCAACAACATGCCCTAGGCTTATAGTATATACTGGTGGTTCCACAGCTTGCCCAAGATATCAATGCAGTTTTGGCCAAAACCTACCGAAATACGAACAATATAATTATATTATAAAAAATAGGAATGGTTTTCTCAGGTAAAACTGTGATCCCATCATACTGGGATATATCTGGTTTTTGTGTGTTTTATGGCATAAAGAATTTAAGAAGTGGGGAAGGGCTGTAACTCAGTGTAGAGCAATTGCCTAGCATGTATGAAGTTCTGGGTTCTATGCTCAGCTTCACAGAAATTAATAAATCAAATAATTCAGACCTCAGGATATAGTTCAGTGGAAGAGTACTTATGAGGTCCTGGGTTTTACTCCCTAGGTCCACCCCCAAATTAAGAAGTCATATTTTAACAAGATAAAAATGAATAAGATAAATCAACTTATTATTGTTAGGAAAATGGTGATCTTGTGGACTGAGAAAAAACTATATGAGATCAAGTCTGAGTTTTTAACCATCAAATTCCAGCACACAAGCAAATACCATAAGTTTAAGAAAGAAATGGAGGGCTGGCTGTGGTGGTACATACATATAACTCCACCACTCAGGACCTGAGGCAAGAAGGTCACCACGAGTTCAAGGCCAGCCTGGACTACAGTGAGTTCAAGACCAGCCTGAACTGCATAGCAAGACCCTGTCTCAAAAACACAATAAATAAATAAATAAATAAATAAAGGAATAAAGGATTGTTAAAGGAAAAGAAATACAATATGCACCAAATTAAGAAAGTTCTATGTTGTTTCTTAGAACTGAGACTTATTAGACATGACACTAGTATTATGAAGTCCTAGTTTTCATTAAAACATAACTAGAAAACTCCAGCGTATATAGGTCAAAACAAACTAATTAATCAAAAATTATGCATCCTCTGCCTGTCTTCTGCAAGGCAGTTTCAGACACTGTAAGACAGTAACTACTTGTAGAAAAAACTAATATAACAAGATTTACTCAAAATTTGCCAAAACCATTTTCATAATTCCATGGTTCTTTAATGAGATTATGATAAAGAAAAATTCACTTGTTTATTCATTTGCCAAGATTTATTAAGCTCCAACATATATCAGAAACCATGCAACAGGAATTCAGTGATTAAAAAGTCACAGATTCTGCCATTAGAAAGCTAGAAATCTGGCTTTAGAAGTTCCATAAATGTCAAAGTTTGCTTCAACCTATGTCAGTGAGGATGACAAATACCTTATTTCATCCTGTGGGTAGCTCTAACAACAGGAATTTTTCACAATTTGGAAGTGTCTGAGGAGTAAACACTGAAGAAAGTGAGAAGGAAGAATTTGCATCATAATGATAGTGATTCCCATTACCCCAAGGAAGGCTGACTGGGTTAAATGAGGACTTTGAGTTTGGTTTCCATGTGATGGACTTTATAGTTTCCATGCAAGAAAGTGGTATTTGAAAAAGGTCCTTAGGTAAATCAGCTTTCTCCTCTCTAAATGCCTGCCAAGATGGAGGCCAGATAACAAGAGTTCGACTTTATCATACTAACCAAGAGAAGCTATGGTAAAGGTCATGTCACAACATCTGTTTGAAGAGAAAAAGGCCACGCTGCCGGTGAGAACCTTGATCAAATTCTTTGGGGACAAGAGAAGAAATCTGTTCAGGGACTAAGAAGTCAACTACACTTCCATCAGCGCTGCCAGACACACCCTGAAACCCCAAAGCTTTGCCATCTGGAAAGTGCCACAGAGCTGCTCTTTGGCTATCGTTAATGTCCAAGGTACTGAAGATTTTCTTTGTTTTCCAAGCCCAGGGACATCATTAGGATTTTGCTTTCACTTATCCTTGAAAGCTTGCTCATTTCAGGATGAACTTTTTAAAAGATGCTTAGCATTTGCTGTGCTTTGGTTACTGGTATTACACCTTTTAAATTGGAACTAACCGCCTCTTCAACAAAGTAGTAGTTAGTACCTCACAGCAGCTTCAGATGAGCACAACAAGGACCAGGTTGTCTGCACATCTTTTGTGGTTTTTAGAAACCATTATGGTAGTATCGAAGAGATAGAAAAGATACAGAGATGAATCTAGACAAAAATTTGCACTTGGGGACATTAAAGAGCATTTGACTCTTGTGGCCTGTTTTGAATTTCAAATGAGACCATCTACATATAAGGTCCCTAGCATAGCTACTTCACCATACTTGGGACTGTTTTTCACATTCCTGTTTTATAGTATGAGTCAATTCCACCTCCAGTTACTAATATTACTTATTAACTCTAAATTTACACGAGAAAACATTTTTCAGGGAAAAAAAGGATAATTGAGGTATGATCCCAATTATTGCATGACAAAATCAAGCACTTTCACCACTAAAAATGATTTTTTTTCCATCAATATTCAAAAGAGAAGGACTAGTGCAATGAAGAAAGCAGGAAGGTTGGATCCCAGTGGTGCAGCTGTGGAAGTTCCATTTGACACAGCCACGTGTTGCGCTGTTCTCTCAAAGGATGACTCATAACAAGTAAAGCCAAACAGGAGTGAGGAAACATGAAAAAATTCGTGTTCCCACAAGTTAAGTAAAACTTTGCTCATAGTCTCTCAAAGGGAGTATACTCCTGTGCATTAAAAGCCTCAAACATTCCTGTTGAAAAATCTTGACTAATATCCTGACATTATTATATAAGGAAGGAGACATAATTTCATAGATTCTGAGATGCTCCCAGCAAAAGGACACCTTGATTGTCCTGAAGAACCACGTGTTTTTTGTTTTTTGTTTTTTGTTTTAATCAGGAAGCAGAGCCTGAGAGTGCAGGGAACGCCAGCCGTCTCTCAGTGGTGAAATCAGTGACTCAGTGGCAGAGTAAACCTAGAGCCCAGATTTCTGGGTCCAGATGTGCAACATAAATGCTACTGTTGAGCTCAGAAAATGAAAAACAAAACCTTTCTGGACCACTCTAGAAACTGCTAAACCGGACCTGTTTTGAAGTCTTTCCGTCTCTAAGACTTGATGGATGCTGCTGTGTTGTGGAATGTGATAGTGTTCCTATCGCTGCTTTCAAAAGCCCTAATGAAAACCTGCAGATGCTGGGTGCATTTCAGAAAAGAAATGAGGAGACAACTCCATGGCCACGGATACTTCTACTCTCCACTCCTCTGGCCACTCCTACTTTGTCCCTTCCTTGTCCTGCCAAGCTTGGACTGGTTCACTTCTTTGGCCCTTCACTTAGAACCATTCCGCTCCAGAGTCATCCTTCAGGTTGTATTTTAATCTCTACACCAATTGAACAGGATTTCTCTACAGGTTTTATTTAAGAAAATGGAATATTACTTTGGGGCCATTCATATTACCTGAACTTGCAGATCCTACCAAAAATGCCCCTTAGCATGGGGATCTCTGGATCTCACCTAAGCACGGCCTGGTCCCTCTCACTTTGTTCCAGAGTACTCTAAAACCTTCTTAAAAAGCCACAAAAAGGGAAACAAGATTCAACTTCAAGCATTTTTTCATTTTTGTAACTAGGGTATTAGTTTGGAAAACAAAAGGCATCTTTGACTCGAATGAAGCTCTCCATAGGTGATTTCCACTTGTGTTTTGGTGGGAAGAAATTTGCCAGAATTTGGCAGAACCCCATAGTGGTCCTTGTGAAACTAGTGGTAGGATATTTAGCTCTCCTGGGTCAGTCTCTAAAGCCCTAAGAGAATCAAAAAGAAAGACAGTCAAATTCTGAAATGGCAATAGTCGACCCAGTTTTTAGAAACTATCATTCTATGTATGTCTTATTCCTTCAAATAGCACTGTTCTGGCATTAAAATAAATTTCAAGGGTAAGTAATGAGGTCTATACAAGAGTAACCTGAGAATGGTTTGTAATTGATCAGCCAAGAGCCTAATAGTGCTTAGGAATATATTCGTAATCCCTCTTATGTTTGTCAAATGGACTGGAACTTGAAACTTAAAAGTAATGAAACTGAGAGCATGTTTCATTTTAATGTTCCATTCTCCTCCTCTGTCTAAAAGTTGGGGGTCAGGAAAGGGGAGAGAAACTTATCCTAAGCTCTCTTTGTGAGTGGGTATGTTGTTCTCTCTTGATTGTTCCATCTTTATTGCAAACCCATGAAGGAGATGATATTGCCTGCAACTCAGAGCTGAAAGTGAAAAGATTGCATATTACAAGAGGAAGAGCTAGGTTTTTAACCAAAGTCTATGTACCTCAAAGATTATTCTGCACTTCAAGCCTCACTGGTCAATAGACATATTCCAAAATCATGCCCTGTGTTTTCCCACAATGCTTGGCTTTCCTCTGTCCAATTAGCTTTAAAGTGAAAAGATCATAAAGCTCTGAATTTCTGGGAAGAAGAGGAATGTCCAGGTCTGCTGGTTATTTCACTGGGCTGTTGAGAGAGTGGCTTCACAATCTATCTGCCAATGGCAGGAAACAATGCCACATAAATTATTGACTTGGTTCATGTTGGAATCTATTCGCTCTTGGAGTTTAGTGGCTGCAGATAATTCCACAGATGCCCTTTTTTCTCTGTCCCCAAGGATCCTCTGTCATTATTTTTAACCAAACTAGTTCAAATGGCTCCAAGTCTCTGGTGGCTGCAGTCCTTTGTCTCTACACTGAGCATTCATTTCAGGGCTTTGAAACTCTGCAGAAACAGCTTAGTCTTCATTAGTGTTCTCTGGGAGGCCAAAGGCTCAGAATAATTGTGTCTCTCTTTCTCAATATTAAAAGATCCATGGAAGCTAACCAGATCTGGTAATGGAGTGCTTCCTTGCTCCTCTGAATACATCTCCAAGGGACAGAGATGAGCTCTGCTCTCCCATGTCCCTCTGAGGTTGAGTACAAGTGGTGGGCAAGTCCAAGATGTGGAGCCACCCTTCTGTCCAGAAGCAGACATTTTGCTGATGGAGAGGAAAAGTAGGCCTGTCCATATTCTGGAAAATCACCTTAGATAGACAGATGACATTCATCCATTTGTCAATCCTTCCCTGTTTTAAAGAGAAAAATGATCTCCGTCTTGCTTCAGATGGGGTAGGACTATCTTTCCCCCTTTTTCTCATGTAGCAATGATGGAAGATGTAAATCACTGAAGAACAAATTGATATTTTCAGTGATGTGAGCCTGTTGTACTTGATTTTGGGTTGTATTTTCTTTAACCCCTTTTTATGGCATAGAATTCTGGTGCCTTGCTCCCTGGATTTGTCTCCATGCTAAGAGTACGCTTTCTTCACATTTTGGCTTACACAGGAACACAACTATTCCACAAGTGGCCTTTAGTGCTCTTTATAATATGATTTCCTGTAATTTTTAAACTGTATGTGTAATTTATATTCTGACTCTGTCCAATATTTGAACAACTTTAATAGGTTGATTTCCATATATATTATGCAAACAATTCTTACCTGATTTTTTATGTTCTCTCTTAACAAATAAAATACTGCACCACTTATTAATAAATAGATGTTTCAGTGATTATGTGGAGGAATTTTATTTGCTTTAAAACAGTTCCATGAGATTATACTCTTCAGCATAAGTAATACTGGCTGCTGCAACGTAAAAACTTACAGATGTCAGTGACCTAACACAACAAAGATATATCTCTTGCTCAAACCACAGTACAGTGCAGATTAACTAAGTGCCAAAGACTGATGTTTGGATCTGGGCTGCTACTGTCATGGGCTGTGGCATGCTGGGGTCCTCCACTTGTAGCCACAGAGCCAGACCAGGAAGGAGAATACAAAAAAGTCACACCAGTTCTAACATCCTTGGATTCAAAGTGACTCGATGTTTCTATCCATATTCTCATTGGCCAAACTCAGTCACATGGTACTGAAAACTTATGAGGGATGTTGGGAAATGCAGTCTTCAATGAATGCTTTAGATGTATTGAACATGCACTTCTTTTCTTGCCACAGGGATATTATGATTGATCCTACTGACTTCTTAATAATATAAAATGGTGAAAAGATCTAATAAAGTGTAATTGCCCAAGGAATAAAATCAGTAAAACCATAAATTCCTCCTCTGAGTCACTAGAGTTACAAGTATACATGTGACAACAACTTAATTTCTGCAGCCATCTTTCTACTAGTAGTACAAACTTCAAGTGCATCAACCAAGAACATATCCTGAGTATTTCATTATCATGATTTGCATTATTGGTAAGCCATTTTGATCTCCCCATCATTTGAACGTCAGTTGTAGTCTTTGTTTGTCCCCCCGCCACACCCTTCTAAAACTCAATCCAGTTCAGCTAAAACAATTGGTTTATTTATTTATAAAATCTTAATTAGACATGTACCAAACATCATAGGTACAGTATATCACAACTTTACAGTGAAAATATATTGACCCTCAGGCCATTTCAGTTCTACAATAAATGTGCTGATGGATATAATCAGGGTTACCATGAAAATGCAAAGAGAGGCACTGACTCATATTAGGGGTATCAAAGGAGGCCTCTAACAGAGAGTGAGGAATGAACTGAGTATTTCGTGCTACAAAGAAGGGAGTGGGGAAGGGAGGCCTGCTAGGAACTGGAACAAGGAGGGGAAAAGTCCCAGAGGCAGGAGGCAAGATTGGTTTTATTTAAAGGAAAATTGCCTTCTTACATTCTTCTTGTCATGGTATTCACAGTTTGTGGCAGAAAACTCAGTGGTGTTTATATCCCTGGGGAAATAGGGACTGTAAAAATGCTAGCATGCTTCAAATTAAAAAAGAGAGAAGGGCACTAGTCCAGGCATACAAGGCCCTGGAGATGCACTGTGGCTTTTTGAATTTTCTGTCCTTAAATCAAGGAGATCATATATCAGTGGGAAATCTTTTATGGTGGTCATGGTCTGAAATCATACCTTCCCTTCTGACCTCTGCCTCCCATTCCTGTCATTTTTAAGATGTGCTTTGGAATTTTACCTTCAGAAAAACAAAGAACTCCCCTCCTATTTAGAGACTGACAAGATTCTCCCAGTCCCTGGTCTCAGTTCCTCTCATTGACAGAAAAAGTTACACTGTTTCTCCTCCTCAGGAACAAATGCCATTGTCCCAGGAGCTTTCCCACTACCCTCTCACACCACTAGGTTCCCTTCCCACCTGGGCCCCCAAGCCAGACGCTTCAACCTTGAACTCTCCGTCTGCTTCACAGCACACAGCCCACTATTTCCACCACAGTGCTTTCTCCAAAGTCCTCTTCTTGACACAATTGCTCCTTTCTAGTCTCTCGAATAGACTCTCAGATTCTGGTCTCTTCCATTCCAATCCATTCCTATAGTACTCTGACACAAGGATCTAAAAAAACAAAAACAAAAACAAAAATCCAATGATAATGCTTCAGTATTTAATCCTCTCAGTAGTCTAAATCCTGACTATGATTCTGGACACAAAGGAAAATTCTCTAAGTCTCAATGTTCCTATCTACAAAATGGGGCTAAAAATAATTCCAAACTGAGAAGGTTTATTGTAAAGATTCGGCGAGACAATTCAGGAAAACACTAAGTAAAATGTCTATGTATATAAACGTTAGCTATTATTCTTATGTATAACAGAATTGAGCTTGGAAGAAGAGAAAGTCTGTATCCACACATGAAGCATCTCAGTCCAAGGTCATATAGCTAGTAAGTGGTAGAACCAAAATTCAAACTCAAGAAGTCTGATTCCAGAGCTTTGATGTTTAACTTCTAATTCATTAGGACCTTTTATTTGGAGTAAGGGTACCTGTTAACTAGGAAAGGGTATGGATCTGTCTCCAGTCAATTTAATTAAGTGTGTGTCTGCTCACTCAGCTTCTTCCCCAAATGCTTCTGCAGGAACTATACAGTAGGTGATTGCATTAGTCAGAGAACAAGCAAAAAAATAAGTCACACTCACACAGTGAGACACTGAGGAGATGTCCACAAACAGATTTCTTACAAATGTTTGGTTCAGATTTAGGCTAATCAACTTGAGAGGGTAAAATAGGAGGTAGGGTTGGCAAAGCTGACAGAGAAAATGAGCAGGACCTGTTAATTACAAGCTCCCAGGAGAGCGCCAAATAATTCCCAGGACACCATATTTAAAACTGGTTGATGGGTTCCCATGAGCCAATTTCTCCCTTACCCCTTCACTTCTCACTTTTTTTTTCTTTCTTTCTTTTTTTACAGACAGGGTCTTGCTATGTAATTCAGGCTGGTCTTGAACCCACTATGCAGCCCAGGCTGAAATTGAACTCATAGCAATCCTCCTGCCTCAGCCTTCCAGGAGCTGAGATTATAGGTGTGTGCCACCACCAAATAAACTTTTGGCATTGTTTTTGGCTTCTCTCATCCAGTTCTTTATTTGAGGCAAGAAGGACCTGGAGTAAGTTAACGGGTGAGCTGTTTCTAAAAGAACTCCACAATAACATGATTATAGTTCATGAGAGCTAGTAACAGCATGCAGCCTTTAGCACAGCCAGCCCTGCAAAGCAGAACTCAGTGAGTGAATCCTTATGAGTAACTGGGTTCAATTTTAATTAGATCCTTCTGAGAACATGTGCAAAATGTACCAAAGAATTACCCCAACTGGAAACAAGAACCTGGGGCACTTGTTCGCTGACTTTTGCTCTCCATTAGTGGCCCATGAGGTCTTCAGTCCCCCACGTTGTCAGGTTTCCTTGTGTGACAACTGACCAAACTCCAAGATGTAAAAGCCCTTACACTGAGAAGCAGGGAGACAGGGGCAGCGGAGATGGGGAGCTGTCCACATGCTGAGAACTGTCCATTGCAATGGCAGGTAGCTCAGATGGGCAGAAGATCTGGAACAGGGATGATCAGTGTCTGGCTGATCATCCCTTTTAAAACTCCTATACATACATAGGTAAATGAAAACTCAATCAAGTTGTCACACCTCACTCTGTGAACCAGAGGACTAAGCTGGCCAACACTGGGTAAACTGATGATGCTGCCCGTGGGCATGACACGTTGAGGGACAGTGCCTGTAGCCTTTTGGAACCAGGGCAGAAAAACACTGGTTTTTTTACAGAAGGCAATCAATCAACTACTAGGTCTACTACTATCATTGCAAAGGGCTACAACTGACTTTGCAGTTAAAGGAATACCACCCAGTTTACAAACATATATTCCCCCCCAACAATACTTGGATATCCCAAGTCTCAGATACCTGCATGATACACAGAGACAGAGCTGAAAATTATATCCCTGAGAAAATCCCTTCCCCTCTGCACAAATGAACCAAAAGCCCATTCATAACCTCATGTCCCAGATACTCCTGGGAATCAGCTATTGTTCCTAATAATATCATCTTCCAACAATAGGTGTAGACATCAGGTTGACCAGGGACCCAGTAACTTTCTTACACTGAGGATGCCTAAGGTATCTCCCCTGAGAAAAATCCAATTATCCTGGGTCCTATCACCATATCAGATGTGAAAACATTCCCAACAGTCTCTCTTGTGATTCTGGGTAGGTCAGCCTCAGGCCAGGGCAGGGGAAGGACAGTTGGCAGAGGAAAGAGAAGTAAAGTGAAAGTGCGGGAACTAACAGGAGTCACATCATAAAGGGCCTCACAGGCCATGGGGAGGATATTTTGTTTTATTCTGAGTTATTTGAGTCATTGCAGGACTTTGAGTAGTGGGGTGACAAGATTTTATTTATGTTACAAGATGTTTTTTGTAGACACTGTATTGGTAATATACTAAATAAGATAAGGCTAGAAGCAGGGAAATTAGTCAGGAGCAGTATCACATTGGGATGACCCAAATGAGAACCAAGAGTGGCTTGGACCAGAGCAGAGGCAGTGGAGGTGGTGGAATTTGCAATCTAGACATGTCAAGGAATAAAAATGATAGAATTTGCTGATGGAGGAGATGAGAAGTGTGAGAGAAAAAAGAATCTAGGCTGACTCTAGGTAAAGCTTTTTATTTGAATTTTTGTTTGAATAAGTGAAGCTGTTGATAGATCAGGGAAGGGGCAGGTTTGGCAAGAGGAGCATGAGCTTGGTTTTGTTCTGTGAAATATGAAACATGCGTGAGATATTTGGTGGAAATGTCAAGTAGGCAGTTGTGTGTGGCGTTCAGGAGACTGTTCGGGGGGAAGATGCATTCACATTTGTATCAGTAGCATTTGTAGCCATCTACATCTATATCTGTATTTGCATCAACCAATGCAAGTTCTTGTAAATAAGATTTAAAACCATGAGATAGGGTGAGATGACCTACTGAGCAAGCATGGAGAGGATCGAGAGCTACCCAAGGACTAAGCCTTACAGCATCAAGAGGGCAGGGAAGGGAGAAGGGACAAGAGAAGGAGACTGGGCAGGAGCTTCTGATAAAGCAAGAGGAAAGTAAAGAGGGGTGGCAGTGGGGATGCCGGTTTCAGGAAGCATCCAGGGAGTAGCAAGGAAATGGCACCAAGTGCTGCTGAGAGGCTACATGAGAGAAGGAGTCAGCCACATGGAGGTCCTGGTGACAGTGGCCAAAGCAGAGTTCATGGAGTGCTAGTGTTACCTAAGATGGGAGCGGCTTGAGAGACAGAGAGAGAGAGAGAGAGAGAGAGAGAGAGAGAGAGAGAAACTGGGAGCATTGAATAGAAACAACTCATCTAGGAAGTTCTACCAAAAAGGAAAAAAAAATGGAGAAGGAGCAATAAGAGATGGGAGGACATGGAGCTTAATTTTTTTTTCAAGGGGAAAATAATAGTATGTTGGTGTTCTCCTGAAAATGAGCATGTGGTGCCTGCAAAGAACCCATGCACACCCTCCCTGCTGTAAGAGACGGTGGGGTGCCTGCAAAGAAAACAGGAAAAAATGCAGCACAGAGGGGTCCCCTCTGCAGCAGGGAGGGTGTGCATGGGTTGAGGCATGGGAAACCCTCTTGACTGTATTTCCTCAGACCAGGTCGTTAGTAGGGAAGAGGTTTGTGGCAGGAGGTCCTGCGGGGAGGAGAGTGGCTAGGTTCTTTCAAGGGCTTCAGGATTTGGTTTTATAGATCAGATAAAAGCTGCAGCCCAGAAAGAACTATCATGAAGGAAGAATCCTTCTCACAGTTCCTTAGGAGAGGAAAGGCAGGACAGGCTGGAGGCCACTCAGTAGAGTGCTTGGGTCAGTTAGGAGCCAGGACAGCAGGCAGTGGTCCAGAAACACTAAAGTTTTCTGAGGAAAGAACAGCAAGGCATGTCCAGCAGGTCTAGACTTTCAGGGGGTTCAAGAGTCTAGGATTTTTTGCTGGTTGTCTGGTGCCCAGCCTGGGTGTGGTTAAGCAGGTGGAATGATAGCTCTGAGCATCAGACCCCAAGTAATAGAGAAGGTGGTGGGAGAGGGGCTCCAGATTGTTTGGTTTGCATATGAAAGCTTGCTCCTGGACAAAGTTTAGGAATAGTCCAGAGATGGAGAGTGGCAGTCTGCCAGAGTCAGTAAAGCCTCAGGACATTAAGTCCTCAAATGTAGAAACGAAAAAGGCATGATCGATGCTGGGCCCCCTGGGTGCTATGCTTGGGGTTTTCAGGAGAGTTCAGGCCACACAGTTATAGACCTCCCTTCAGCCTTGATGATGGCAACATCGGGCAAAGAGGTGAAGCTGGGCAGAGCGGGGCTCTACATGGGGAAGGCAGGGCCGTAAGGTTCCCTCTGAAACCCTGACCCAGTGAGAGGTCTGAATTCAGAACTGTTTGGATTTTTAAAAGTTGCTGTACATATACTATATCCACATGATGGGACAATTAGGCTCTGGGGTTGCTCCTCATGATCAAAATGTAATGCTTCTTCAACAAAACATAGAAATAGTCACACTAAGAAGGGTAAATACAAAATGAATATCTAAATATCCATTGTAGTTGATGAGTTCAGATCATATTAATTTTGCCAATTAATAATGCAAAAGCATTAAATTTCATTTTTTTATGTCAGAATTGAAAATAACAAAATGTAAATCTGTATGAGGAGTTAGGAAAGAGATGAGAATGGAAGATGTAGGGTATGATCTTCCCAGACACCATGGAATACAGGGAGAAGGACAAGAGAGGGTGATTCAATCTAAGATTGTGGACAGGAGTCTTGGTGGGAGTAGTAGACTCCCTCAGAATTCTAAAGTTTGATATAATGATAATACTTTATGTTTCAAAGTCAGTGCTATTACTCTGAGGAATCATTACTATATTTTCAAGTATGAAGAAAGTGAGAATCAGAGAGATTAAGCAGTGTACACAAATACACACAGCCCTCCATACTGTGCATGTCTAGAGGGCAGGGATCCTAGCCTCTTGTCTAGTCAGTTTAGAAGCTTAGAAAAATCACTCTGATCTTACACAGTGACGACATTCAATATAGCAGCTATCAGCATGGTGTGGCTATGGCAATGTGTCCAGACCTAACTGAGATGTGTCATAAGTATAACCTACCCATCAGTTTTGAAAGTCTTGGTACAAAAAAGGGGGGTAAAAAGGCTTCTGGGAAGATGGTGGAACAGTAAGAAGCGGAGTAAACAGCCTCTCTGAGAGATACAGTCCGGATGCTGGAATATAGCATCATGGGGAAGACAAGAAGGAAGGAAGTGGGTCCCCTGGACCCAGGAAGAATCTAAAGTGAGAATTGAAGCCCATAGAAAGAGTAAAAAGAAATACTCAAACAAAGAAGAAGGCGGTAGCTGGCAGCACCTTTGCCTGGAGCCGGACCCACTGTGCAAGAGGAACTGTTGGAACCTGGGGACATATGATCAAGGTGACATGGTAGCAGCAACCCTGGAGGCCTCTGCAGAGAGAGGCAGCATTGGAGGAGAGTGGCAGTGGGTGGGAGCAGCAGACCTGGAAGACTGTACTGGCTGGTAGTGAGTGCAGAGTACTCGGTCCTCCTGTGGGAGACAACAACTGGCCAGGAGCTGTTTAAGAGTCAGGCCAGATAAGCATGGAACCAGAATTGCTCCCAGCTTCCTCCAGCAGCTCTTAGTTGGGCACAGACTTGTGGAAATTGCTTGGACTGAGCCCTGCCACCATGTGCATTCTAGGGGCCATCTTAGAGGTTCCCTGTGGGGTAGCCAGCTTGGTCTGGAGGCAGTGGCCCTGCACATACTCCAGGGGTGGTAGTGGAGGATCCTCACTGGTGACCAGCCCAGATCTGCAGGCGGAGGCCAGCCCTGCCCCTACATGAACTCCACCAGCCTTCAGGGAGCCAATGCAGGCTGAGAAAAGCAGCCGATAGCTCTGCACCAGCACACCCAATGGCCACCATCAGATACCCATAGTCAACACTGGCTAGAAGAACTGAACAATCTTGCTTCAGAGAAATTGTAGACAATGTGGTAAGTGCCTGGGACCCTAGTATCCACTTGTCCAGAAGAACCCAGGAATATGTCAATACAAAGAAGCAAAAGGCAGTCCCTGGCCTCCAATCCAAGCAGAGCAAGTCCAGAAGATGCAAACATGGAAGCAATTGGCAGTCACATGCCTGAAGTTTCTGAAGTGACAGCAACTGAAGTAAAGAAACAACTTCATGAGGCTATAAAAGAAATTAGAACAGAAATATTAGCTCAGGTAAAAGAAGAAATGAAAAACATAATAAAAGAATTGCTAGGCATCTCTAAAGAAGACATAGATTTAAAAAATTGAGGCACAGAGAAAAATGAGGGAAGCCTTGAATGAATAATACAAAAATGACTTGGAATACATGAAAGAGATTCAGAGAGATATCCAGGAAATTAAAAACTCCATTGAAAGCTGGCAAAACCACTTGAAAGAAACCAAAGATAGACTTTAAAC